>PVJX010004735.1:17501-91787 GCA_004027295.1 Dolichotis patagonum
TTTTTTTTTTTTTTTTTTTTTTTTTTTTTTTTTTTTTTTTTTTTTTTTTTTTTTTTTGGTACCAGTGATCAAACTCATGTCCTCGCACTTGCCAGGCAGGCGCTTAAGCCACTGAGTTAAATCCCCAACAGATTCCTTTTCATACCCTAATTAAATATTGTTTTCACTTATTGGTATTAATAGAGACTGAATTTTATCAATTGCCTTACATGCTCTACTGACAGGGTCGTAAGATTTCCTTATTTCTTTGTTATGGTGGTGAATTACAGTGATTGATTTTTTAATATTAACTATTCAAGAATTTTGGAGATAAAATAATTAATTTTGTCACAGGGTTCTATTAAATTTACTTGGATTAAATTTTCCAATATTTTGTTTAGGACATTTATCATATGTTTATGAGGAGGTGATACATATTCATGATGCATAACACTTCTTAATTCTTTTCAATCCATGTCCCCATTATCTTCCTACTCACTTCCTTCATCTCTATATTTCTCTGCCATTTGCAAAAGATCTATCTCCTTGTTTTTCTATTTCTCATCCTTTATTTTTCTCTTTAAATTTTTTATACTATAAATTCCTTAACAAGAGAAACAAAGTGATATTTAAAATTGTGATTTATTCCATTAACTTTGATCTGGTTATTCAAAATGTTGCTTTCTCTACTTGGAAGAAAATACTGTCATACAGTTTTGGAACTGAATGACAAATCACAAAGGATATGCAACTGTGGGAGTCAAGTCTCTTAGTTCCCTTACTTATTTATTCACTCAAATGTGATTTATAATATTTTGTTCTAAGAAAGACCATAGGCAAAGCACGGTGAGATATAAAAAGGTAACTGTACTATGATCGCTTCACTGATGATGATAGTTTACTTTGAAATGAGAAGCACAATTTAAATAATATTTGTGATTCAAAAACATAAATGATGTGATGCTAATCCTAAAAGCATTTAGCAGGAAAAATAAGAGTTTATATCCATCTGTGGTATAATATCAAATATGCTAAGTGACATAGAGGAGACACACATACAAGAATATGAGGAAAATTCAGACAAATATAATAAAACTTATAGATGGGTATCTGAAAAATTCCATGGAGCATAATGTATTTGAAGTAGCCATTGTGGACTAAAGTAAATTTAGACATTTATAAATTACAAAAAGTCATTTCTATTGGAGAAAACTGTTACTAAATTCAAATTGGTGGGAACATATATATGAAGATTTTTAAGAAATATATATTAGACTAAATATAATGTAATATATATATATATATATATATATATATATATATATATATATATATATATGATAAATAGTGGGGAAGGTTGATGCAAAGGTTAAGCTTTACTGTGTTAAAATGATTGGCTTTGGCATTGCCTAGGAAGCACACTTCGACGTGTTTCTGTGTGAGTCATGCAGCCATGGTCTTCAGGTCTGTATCTAGACCCTAGTTCCTTCATCTCTGGAACTATATCCCCCTATTCTGGCTTTCCAGCCACCAAGAACTAAAAACTTTGTTCTACCATAGCCTTCTAACATGCTGTGGTTCCTGCTGATCCTATACTGAGTTTCTTGAAACTGTAAGCTAAAGGAAACTTTTCCCCTTTAAACTGTGTGTGCTGGGTATTGTACCCAATTAGTGAGAAAACAAACACAGAAAACTGACACTGTTGCTGAGATTGTTACCGACAATATCATAAACACCCTTGTAACTGGTTTTTGGGAAGAGTTTGGAAAGATTTGAAGAGGCATTCCAGATAAGTTTTAGTTATGCTCTTAATAGAGCCTAACAGGTGATTCTGGCCAGAGCGCGGAAAAAAATAGACTGCTGATAGGAGCATAGACTCTAAAGGACAATCTGAGGCTCATTCAGTTTGGAACAAGGCCTCTACTGACAATGTGAATAGAGGATATTTGCCATATGCTGTAGCAAAAATGTTGTCTACATTTTGACTGTTTTGGATCTTTGTCAGAAACTGAGATTAAGGGGAATAGACAAACTGACATGGCAGAGAAAATTCAAAGGAAGCCTAAAATTCAGGCTGTGGAATGCGTATATCTAAGTGTTTTTAACTAGATTTGTAATGAGAATAGGGGCAAGATGCAGAAAATTTCAAATTTTGGGACAAAAGCTACAGGCATAAAGTTGGCGTTAAAGAAAGTGTGACTGATGAACAGCTTAACACCATTAAAAATATATCGAGTAATTTGCACAGACACAAGAATAAAGATACCTTCAGGCATCTCCAAATGAGCAAGACTCCAAACATAATGAGTTTGAGGGAACAAAGGTAAAAATTTTCATTTGAGAGAGTCCCTGGAACTGCTGATCAAGAAGAGCCTCATGAGAAATTCACTCCTTGGGATTCATTGCATTGTGATCAGTCGTCTAAGCACTCATAGACCACTGAAATCATGGTCCAAAGAGGATTTGTTACTGTTCCCATTGATTGCAGATCTAGGCATCATCAACATGTTTCTGGATTTAATGATATGAAGAATGGAAGAATTGTGAAGGCATGGAGGTTTCTACCCAGAATTCAAAAGAATGCATAGGAAGCTGGGGAATAAACCTCTGAAAGCACAGTGTATGAGTCCATGGGGATGAGTCCAAAGGAGAAATACAGATCTCAGGAGTCAGAGATAATAATGCTGTGGCTTGTGTGTGGAGCTTGTCCAAGTGCAGGACCATATGGTTTAAAAATGGCAAGGCCATAGGGGTCGGACCATTCTAGTTCTCTGCAACTCATATTTTACACCATGTGTCCTAGATGCTGGTTGTGGAACTACTAATGTTGGCCCTGTTGGGGTTTTGTCTTGCTTTGGTGTGATTTATTTCTGTCTTCCTATTTCTTTCTTTTAGAATGGTAATGTTTACTTTATGCCATTGTATTTTGGTATTATGTAGTTCGTTTTTAATTTTTATGAGTTCATGCCTAAATGTTTGTCTTGAGTCTCACAAGAGATTTAAAACAGAATTTCAAGACATGCTAGAACTCTTGAGAGTTTAAGGAATAGATTATTTTAGTTTTGATTGTATGCATGTCAGGTGGAATTATAACCGTATTGAGGAACTGTATTTCAGTTTTATCTTGACAAGGAGTATGACGTTATTGTTAAATTTGACAGTGTCAATTTGTTTGGTTTGGCAAGGGACAGTTGGACTTAGGAACATACTTCTGGGTGTGTGTAAGTGGGTTATGGAGACAAGGCATTGACATCTTTGTCGCTGTCTCTCAGTCCTTTCTCTCTGGCATGGTTTCTCTGTTCTGTTTCTTGGCTCCCTTGATCTGACCATCTTTACTTCTTCTCCCTGTTCTGGCCAATATTCCAAATTTGTGTCCTGTTAATCACGTATCAAGTCCCCTGAAACTGTGAACTACACTTCTTTTTCTTGAGTTGTGTTAGTTTTTGACTAGTACACTTTCAATATGGGTTTTTGAAAAGGAAGAAGATGTATTTAAAATTTTGGGTTTCCTAAATTTCATCCTTTGAACCATAAATTCAATTAACTCAGCTATTCACCTTTACTAAATGCCTTACTTTTTCATTCCCTAATTTATTTCTTCCACTCATTAAATTTATCAATTCATTGTGTTGTTTTTCTATTTTATTTATTAACTGTATAGTCCCAATCTAGGCTCTGAATAAACTGGGAGAACCACACTGTTCAAAGGTATCTGTTGGTCATAATTTTGTCTCAGAGATTAGAAAAATAATGTAAAACAGCAATAATTACTTGATAAGTAAATAATTATGAAAAATTGAATTTTTATAAATGTGGAGAAAAGAACATTGTGTACTGTTGATAATAACATGAATTTGTATGATTATTAAATAAAAGCATGAAAAAATTTTTAACTAAAAACAAAACTACCATGTGATAGAGAAATATGAATTCTGGATATACACAAAGGAGATGAAGTCATTGTATCTGCATTCCCATGTTCAGAGACGTGTTATTAACAGTTGCATAGGTATGGACTCAACCTATGCATCCAAGGATGAATCAATGGATAAAGGTAATGTAACGTATGCTTAAACTGGAATAGTATTTCAATGTAACAAGGAAGCATATCCTTATGCCTTCAAGAACATGCTTGAATTTGGAGAATATTTTGTTATAGAAAATAAGCCAGACACATATACTAAAATATGTCACTTATGTGTGAAATGTAACAAATCCAGCGTACTGAGGTAGAGAGGATCATGGTGATTACTGTGGGCTAAAGGAAGAGTGCTTGAGGAGAAATATGGTCAAAAGTTGCAAAATTTCAGTTAGATAAGAGGAAGGAATATAAGAGATCCATTCACAACATGATAAATATTGTTACTAAAAATATGTTTTCACAACAAAAAATGAGTTAACATATATGTAATGAAGTAGATTTATACATTACACAATGTATATGTATACCAAAACATCGTGTTGTACAGCACAAATATGTACAATTTTAATTGTCTAATATATAAGACAAATATATAATTGTATATATTAGAAATTATTGAATTGCTTTTGCACGTTTGTCAAAATCAATTAACTGTGTTTGTGTGGGTATACTTCTCAACTCATTTCTGTTTTGCTGAGCAGTATGTTTATTACTTCTTGGAACCACTTTCTCTAAATTATTGCATTTTCGTATATCATTTTAGATTTTCTAAATTGGTTTTCAAGTACAAAAATTGTATATATCTCCAAAACCTCTGACCGAATTTTGAATAAAATTATATTTAAAATAAAAAATAAATTTGGAAAATTTGAAATAATGACTATATATGTACATTTGTCTGTTTTCTGTCACTGTGAGTAAACACCTGACGTAAACATCTAAGAGAAGGAAGGGTATATTTTGACTCATACTACTAGATATTTTAGTTTATAGTGGGACAGCTTCATTGGTTTTAGGCTTATGGCACAGCAGAATCATCATAGTGGAACAGTGTGGTAGATGAACTGGAAACCCCAGTAACTGAGTTTCTCCAATGGGAACCCACCTCCAATAGTCCACTCAGCTATGAATTGATTAATGCATTAATTGATGAAGTGAGCAGCCTTCTGATCCAATCACCTCTCCAGGACTACTTCTGAAAACTGAACATTTGGGAATCAGGCTTTCAATATGTAAATCTTTGGGGGACACTTCACATTTAAATCACAATATATTTTCATATTATATTTGTCCATATCTAGTAATTTTTATTGATATACTATATATTGTAAATATTAAATTTTTGTCAGTGTTAATTTCATTACATTTTTGGAAAGATATTCACTTTTTATTTGGCCCACATTAAGTTACTTACAGATAGTTTGATTCATTTAATTCCTGTATTTAATATATTTTAAAGTACAGGATAGTTTGACAGATTACAAATTTGCTTGATCGAAATTTTATCCCTACAGCTCAATTGTAGTTTTCAAAGTTGTGAGAATATAATACTGTGAAATAAGCAGAAATTGTTCAGAATATCTTGGCCAATGTCTCCATACCTCATAGAAAAACTCACATTGAAAATCTTTTTTTTATTTTAAAGGGAATAAAACAAAAGAGGGCAGAACAAAGCAGATCAGAACAGAACAACATAAGCAACACAGTACTTTACATTAAGACAACCGGTCATTAACAGTAGCTATCATAATATCTCTTTCTCTGCTATAGTTGAGCATAGTTTAAAATACGATAATATCAAACAGACCAAAGTAGTATAAAACCATTCAAATAATGAAAGAATTACAGGGCATTCAGAAACAAATAACAGAGAATGATCAATGGTTGCTATAATATCTCATTTTCAATTTAAAATTTTGTTTATACTATCACATATATTAAAATCCCAATAAGACACAACATAAGAGAACTGATGGTAATAGAAGAATAGAAGCATGGTAGAACTTCTAAGCAAGATGATATTAAATCAGCAATAGCTGTCATAATGTTTTGTTTTCTTCAAAACAGCTGTTCATACCATCACAAATAATAAAGTCAAACAAAACAGATTAAAACCATTCTAAGTGATGAATGAAAACATTGAAAGGCTTCAAAGAATGAAGTGGGGAAACATGATTACCATAAAATCTTATATACTCTTACCAACTCACATACTAGGGAGAATATACGGTATTTACACATGTGAGTTTGGTTTATTTTGCTTATGAGTATGGTCTCAAGTGGTGTCCATTTATGTATAAATATATCAATGTTATCATTCTTTATAGCTGAGTAGTACTCCATTGTATAAAAATGCCACAACTTTTTTATCCATTCCTCAGTTGATGGGCACTAAGGTTGTTTCCAAGATCTGGCTATTACAAATTGTGCTGCTATAAACATGGGTGCACATGTATCACTGTGGTATGATGTTTTCAGTTCTTCTGGGAATATGCCTACAAGTGGTATAGCTGGGTCAAATGGGACTTCCAAACCCAGGTTTTTGAGGAATCTCCAGACTGACCTCCACAGTGGTTGTACCAGTCTACACTCCCACCAACAGTGCAGAAGAGTTCCTTTATCCCAACAGCCTCTCTGATATTTGTTGTTGGTAGTTTTTTTATCCTGGCCATTCTTTCTGGGGTGACATGGAATCTCTGTGTGGTTTTAATTTGCATTTCTGTCATGACTAATGATGATGAACATTTTTTCATGTATTTATTTGCCATTCATATTTCTTCATCTGAGAACTGTGTATTCATTTCAGATATCCATTTTTGGATGGGGTCTTTGAATTTCAAGGTTCTGATTTTTTTTAATTCTTTACGAGTTCTAGACAGAAGTCCTTTGTCTGAGGGACTGTCCATTAAGATTTTTTCCAAATTTGTGGGTTTTCTTTTCACTTTGCTGGAAATCTCTTTCAACATGCAGAAGCTCTTTAATAAGATATGGTCCCAGTTATTGATTCTGGGAAGTATTTCCCATGTGGTTTGATTCTTATTCATGAATTGTCTACCTACCACTATATCTTTGAGATTTTTACCTACTTTGTCTTCCAACAGATTTAGTGTTTCTGCTTTAATATTTAGATTTTTGATCCATTTAGATTTTAGTTTAGTACATGGTGATAGGCTTGAGTCTAATTTTAGTATTCTGCATATGGATAGCCAATTTTTCCAGCACCATTTGTTAAAGAGACTGTCATTCTTCCAGTGAGCATGTTTGGGCCCTTTGTCAAAGATAAGGTGGTTGAGTGAGTTTGTGGTAGTTTTTGTATATTCCAATCTATTCCATTGATCTCCAGGTCTGTTTTTATTCCAGTACCATGTTGATTTTGTTGCAGTAGCTTTGTAGTATAATTTCAAGTCAGGGATTGTGATGCCTCCTGCCTTGCCTTTGCTGCTTAGAATCGCCTTTGTTATTCTAGGTCTCTTCTGGTTCCAGATGAATTTTAGGAGTGATTTCTATAGATATATGAGGTATATTAGTGGTATTTTGATTGGGATTGCATTGAATCTGTGTGGTAATTTTGGGAGAATGGTCATTTTCACAATGTTTGTTCTTACTATCCATGAACAAGTGATGTCTTTCCATTTTCTGAGGTCCTCTTTGACTTCTTTTTTCAGGTTATTATAATTTTCCTTGTATAGCTCTTTTACTTCTTTCATGAGATTAATTCCTAAGTATTTCATTTTTTGGAAGCCAGTGTGAAGGGTGTGGCTTCTCTTATTTCTCTCTCAGTATTTTGTTGTTAGTGTATAGGAATGCTATTGATTTTTGAGTACTGACTTTGTATCCAGCTACATAGCTGAATTTATTTATCAAAACTAGGTGTCTTTCAAGGGAGTTTTGGGGATCTTCTATGTTAAGTATCATGTCATCTGCAAATAATGATAATTTAACTTCCTTTTTTCCTAGCTTTACTCCTTTTATTTCTTTTTCTTGTCTTATTGCTCTGTCTAGTATTTCTAGTACTGTGTTGAATAGGAGTGGGGACAGGGGCCATCCTTGTCTTGTGCGTGATTTTAAGGTAAAGGCTTTCAGTTTTTGGCCATTTAATATGATACTTGCTGTTGGTTTGTCATAGATGGACTTTATCATATTGAGGTAAAGACCATCTATTCCAATTCTCTGTAAGGTTCTTATCATGAATGAGTGTTAGATCTTATCAAAAGTGTTTTCTGCATCTACAAAGATGATCATGTGGTTCTTAGTTTTGGCTCTATTGATATGGTGAATTACATTTATTGATTTACGTATGTTGAACCATCCCTGTATTACTGTGATGAATCCTACTTGGTCGTGGTGTATAATCTTCTTGATGATTTGCTGCATCCTTTTTGCTAATATTTTATAGAGAAATTTTGCATCTATATTCATAAGGGAGTTGGCCTATATTTCTATTTTTTTAGTTGGATCTTACTAAGGTTTTGGTACTAGGGTAATATTTGCTTCCAGGAATGACTTAGGAAGAATTACTTCCCTTTCAATTTCATTGAGGAATTTCAGGAGTGTTAGAATTAGTTCTCTTTTGTATTTCTTGTAGAATTCTGCAGTGAATCCATCTGGGCCTCAGTTCTTCTTTGTTGGAAAGGACTTAATTACATTTTCAATTTCATTAACAGTATTTGGGTCATTCAGCAGTTTTTCATCTTCCTGATCCAGCTTTGTTAGTTCATATGTATCTAGGAATCCGTCTATTTCTTCAGTGTTATTGAACCTATGAGAGTAGAGGTTTTCGAAATAGGTGTTGATGATCTCGTGTATTTCCACTGAGTTTATAGTAATTTCACCTTTTTCATTCCTTATTGCACGAATTTGAGTTTTTTCTTTCCTTTTTTAAATAAGGTTGATCAGGGCCTTATCAATTTTATTCTTCAAAGAACCAACTCTTTGATTCATTAATCCTTTGTATTGTTTTCTTAGCCTCTATTGCATTAATTTCTGCTCTGATCTTTATAATTTCCTCCCTTCTTTTGGCTTTGGGCTTGGCTTGCTCTTCTTTTCCTAGATGTTTGAGTTGCAGCATCAGGTTGTTTATTTGTGTTCATTCTGTCTTCCTGATGTGGGAACTCAGTGCAATAAATTTTCCTCTGAGGAATGATTTCACTGCATCCCACAGATTCTGGTAAGTTGGATTTGTATATTTGTTTGCTTGTAGATATTGTTTAATTTCTTCTTTAATTTCCTCCATGAACCACTGATTGCTCAAAAGTGTATTATTCAGCTTCCTTGTGTGTGTGTGTGGTTTTTGCAGTTGCTTTTATCATTAATTTCAACTTTCATTGAACTATGTTCCAATAACATGCATGGAATAACTTCAATTCTTTTGCATTTACTTAAATATGTTCTATGGGTTAGTATATCATCTATTTTAGCTAATGTCCCATGTACTGCTGAGAAGAATGTATATTCTGATGTTGTTGAATGGAACACTCTATATGTGTCTGTATACGTCAAAAGTGTGATTCAGTTCTTCTATTTCTTTGCTCATTTTATATCTAGTTGATATGTCCCTTTGTGTCAATGGTGTGTTAAAGTCTCTTGTTATAATTGTATTATTCCTTACTTGATTTTGCATTTCTGTTAATATTTGCTTTGTATGGCTTATTGCTGTGGAATTTGTTGCATATATATTTAAGACCATTATTTCTTCCTCTTTAAGTTTTCCCCTAACTAGTATGTAGTGACCTTCTTTATCTCTTCGGATCATTCTTGGTTTGAAATTCACATTGTCTGCACACAGAATGGCTACTCCCACTTTTTTTGGTTTCCTGTTGCATGAAGTATTGTTTTTCATCCTTTGACTTTCAGTCTACAGGTTTCCTTTTGGGTTAGATGGGTTTCTTGTAGACATCATGCGGTTGGATGTTGTTTTTTGATCAATTCTGCCTGTCTGTTTCGATGATTGGTGAGTTGAGGCCATTTACATTAATGGTTATAACTGTTATATATTGGTTTATTGTTGGCTTGTTACCTTTCTGCTGTTTTATTTTTGGCTTTCCATCCTGTTTAATTGTCAGTCCCCCTGCAGTCTCTCTGCCTCTTGAACTGAAAGAAGCCTGCTGGGCATGGTGCACTTAGGCTGTGGAACTTCCAAGACTTGGTCCAGTGTGCCCGGTAGCTCGCCACAAACTCACACACCTGGAGCACAGGTCGCCAGCTCTCCCTGAGCCCACCTGGGGGCAATGGAACTCACCTCTTGGGGTCCTAACTCCTCTGCAGACTCTTGGCGCCCTAAACTGAAGGGCAGAATCTGGACGTGGTGAACTGGAGCCCACAGAACCTCAGGCCACAGTCCCATGTCCTAGGGGGCATATATGAACTCAACCGCCAGGAGTGTTGGTCTTAAGCTCTCCCCAGGCCAGCCCAACTGGTAAATATTTTTCAATATTGATATTTCTATATGTATACCTATCTATATCATCTATTTATTATATATATATATATTCCACAAAGGGGTTAAACATGTACATATACATGCATAAATATTGCATTTTCTGTCATTGTTAACCCTAAGCATTAACTATTTTTGTAATGAGAGTTAGGTGATTGCAATTCTACCAGGCCACACAGTTAAGAGATTTTAGAAACAGTCTGTGGAAAAAGCTTGGAAAATATGGACATGTGGGTTAGAGAAACTGTAGAACCCTTTCAGTGGAACTTGAGGAACAATTGTGGTGACAGCACTGAATGCTGATAGGAATGTGGAAAATAAAGTGTGTGCTCAGGAGGTTTGAGATGGAAATAATGATGCTACTGGGAATTGGTCTGGAAGCGATTTGTGTTACATTCTGGCAAAGAATTTGCCTACATTTTATCCATTCCCAAAGACTGTATGCATCTGAGTTTAAAGGCAACAAACTAATTTATGTGTTGGGGAAAGTTTCACATCAGCACAGCATTCAGCCTGTGGCATGTGGCAAGGGTATTGCTTGAATATTTTAAGAAGATTTACAGTGAAAATAAGAAGCAAAATGAAAAGCAGAAAGGTTAGGAAAAAGTTCAGTTTTGTCATAAAATAAATCCGTCTATATTTGAGACCAAATATGATGAGATTGTTGGAGACATTAACACCACTAAAATGGAACCAATTCCTTTCCCCTGAGGCTGAAAGAAAGATGTCTTTAGGGCACCTTTCATCAAAACTCCTCCCATTGCATGCTCATGGAAATGAGTCACTAAATCTGCTCAAGGAGAGCTGTGTTGAAAATTAGCTTTCAGGGTACACTTTACCATGCTCAGCCATCCAGGCACTCAGAGAATTGCACTACACCTGTAGTATAGTGCAATTGAGCTCAACTACTATTTGAATTGGCAGTAGAAATTAATATAATTCATGTGATGCTGGTTTTATAAGAATGCAAAATCAAACCACAAGAGTAAGAGATGCCAGGAACATGGAACTTCTACAGAGGAAATTCAAAGGCATTGAACATAGCCAAACAATGTAAAAGAATATGTATATAGCAACTGGCAAGACCATAAAAGCAGAACTGCTCAAGCTTTTTAGAGCTTGTATCACATCACTATACACCACAGATATCAGACATAGAAGCACAGGATTTAATGTTTACCTTGTTGAGATTTGATCTAATTTGGCGACTCACATTTGAGAATTTGCCTTGTGTCTCAAAAGACTTTGAACTTAGACTATTGAGCAATACTGAAATTGTTATACCTTTGATGACTCTTGGACATAGGTATCAGGTGTGCTTTCCGTGATTTTGGCTCCAGAAATCTCCTTTCTGTCTCAATCCTTCAAAACAGCATTTCATGTAGGAGTAATAAAACCCAAAATGTGTAATTGCTACTGTAAAAAAGAGAGGAGAAGAAATTGCTCTAAAGGATATAACTGCATGTATGTTTAAGTGTGTAAGATAGAGGACCATATTACTGTTTTTGTTAGATCGTGGAGCAGAAAACTGTTTACAGTCTCACTGAATGTCTACTTTGTGTGTTTTAATTTTGTAACTTGAACAACTATCTCCAAGATGACAGTATGTAATTCATCAAGTAGTGATTTCTTAGTGGGCTTTTTTGTTCTTTTCTTTTTTTCCTTGGAATTCTGTATTGTTGCTACACTTTTTTCTGTTTTTTTTCCTCTTTAAATAAAATTAAAACAAAACAAAACAGCATTTCAAGCAAGTATATTTCCCCCTTAGATTGTGAAGTCCTTACAAAGCAAATGCCATGTTAATTAAATTGGGGCATTTGTTCCATAAATCCAATACAGTATCTGACAGAACAGTTGCCCCATAAATAGTAGTTAAGGAAAACCAAACTCATCTAAGCTTCGTATTATCCTCTCAGGACTCTGGTTCTTGGAGGAAAATGTCTATTGATAGGTTAATCAGGAAAAAACACTAAAGTAGCTTATGTGTTACTTTTCTTAAATAAAAGACAGTTTAATATCCTAACAATATACAAAACTCTAGAAAGGCACTTTTTTAGTTAACATAAATGTGGAAATATACTGGCAGATGAGATGAGAGCAAACAATGTGGATTTTCTTCAGAGCTTTAAATCATTTATGTTAAGTGTATGGACTGTCTTGATTGAGTAAACCTTAGACTGCCAATCAGAATAAAAGAGCTTAAAAAAGTGCAGAATGATACATTAAAAGTTGCAAACTTTGTAAGCAAATTTTTACTACTTATGTTACATATTAACTGCTGGTATACAGCGAGTTATAATTATTTTGTGGGTTAGAGCTTACTGAATTTAATTCTGTGATTTCATTGTGATGCAAAGATTATTCTATGCACTATATAACAGGTTCCATCATATCATAATGATATTTAATGTTGTTCTAAATGATAAAAAATTCATATCTGTACAAGTCATAAACAAAAGCTGCTCAAACATGCCTGAAGTAGCGGTGAATCACAGTAGTGTCACCATTCAACAAAATCCCAGAAAAATTTAACATTAACCAGGAATGCATCAGTCATTGATCCAGAACATCTTTGAAAGTTACCAAGGATGAAACCTGGCTCTCAGCACATGATGAAAGTCTTGACTGAGGCCAATTAGACATAACAATATAACTTTTAATGTGTTCAGAGTCCTATGAAAATGAACCAATTCTACATATTATTTCTTATTTAGTAGAGGTTCTATTTCATTTAGATGGAAAACTTAAACATTATAATTTCAGCTTATAAGCCAATAGAAATCAAATGTAACACTGCTTTTGAAAAATAACATTTTTTGCTATTTCTTGCTCATTAGATTTTGTTCTATTACCTTTTGTACTGACAGGATACCAATTCAATATTAGACTGATGGAATGGAATTTGTCTTACAGATACTAGGTACTTCCTTCAAATTTGCTTTCCAGAGGGAAAGATCATTTAATTCCATATCAAGTCTGAAAGTCACCTAATAATTAACTAATAACATAAGAAGTCACCTAGTGTTTAAAATTTGACATAACTGGATGCCAGTGGCCAACAAATTCTCCAATAGTCATCAAACTGTGCAAACTATTCTCTTTGTGAAACTACATTTAAAAAATTTGGTGCATTTCGGCACCTCTGTTTTCAATCCTTGAGCAAATCAAAGAATGGAAGTTGGATGCTCTTCTTACCATTGACATGCTGGAACAAATCATTCTATCACTGTTATGCTCCCTGTGGCATAGAAAATAAATACTGAAAATGTGCAAGAATATAAAAAATAATTATGGTAGATCACGTTTCTCTAATTTGGCTATGCATTCATATGCAACATGTTTACTGAGTTTATTTTGGAAATTGCTCATTTTTGATTACTCATATATATTCATATTATGAATGAAGCCTGACTTGATGCATTCTTTTGTGTGTTTAAATTATTCCAAAAAATGTTTATTTGCAGTGAGAATAGAAATCATCTCAGAAACCAATTTATGTTTAGCCCTATTTGTTCTTTATATCTGGACCACTAATACTAAACTCTAATGTGCTCTCCAATCCCCCACCCACAAAACCTAAAAAAACATACACACATATATGTACAGATGCACACCTTGAAATGCTTCCAGAGAATAAATAATTCCTCTAACAGTTCTCTCAACATCATTGCAACATTTCTCTAATGTTTACTTAATTATACATCATAATTATGTAATTGTGCATTATAATCATATGATTATATGTGTTTGCACTCAGTAAACAATTAGATATAATCACTTGTAGCACTTAAGTGCATGATCTAGAGTTACTTTATGGAACCCAGGTACCTCCATAGCAAGTAAAGTGGATTACATGCTATTTTGGTCCTTTCCATGTAATATCTTTCATGAGGTGGAACTAATAAGTTACCTTTAATCAGGATGGAGAAAGAGTTTTGGAAATAATTGTAGGAGACATGAAAAAACCAGGGAAATCTTTCTGAGGAGAATTCTCCAAGATTATGCTATCAAATTATTAATATTAAAATTAAATTCAGTTTATAACTTCATTGATTATTTAACTGCTTGTTATGATAGTGTCTAATGAGAATATCTTCACAGGTAGACAGCATTTTAGTAGCTAGCAGAGTCATATACTACTCTGTTACATCTTTTCTGACAATTCATTCCTTCATTTACTCATTCAGTCATCAAATATTTTTTATCAACCATATGCTAGGACATTGCTGAACATTGATTCATATGTGTATTCATCAGTTAGTCCCCTTGCCCCTGGTCCCTAGTAGTCTTACATTTGTTCTTATTGAAGAATGTATACTCTCCACTCTCATCAAAACCCTTCTTTTCAGGGTCTCACATTGCCATTACTGTACTGTCAACTAGGTGACAATGAATGCTCAAGGTACACAACAAGTCTTTTACAAATATGAAGCTTTAAGAAACCAAGCAGTGATTTTACACCAGGTGCCAATAAATACTGAAACATCTTAACATGTTGCAAGTACTGCCTTGCCTCAGGCTTAAAACTGCAGAATAAGACAATACATATATTCTGCAAGTAGAAAATTCCCCCTATGTCTATCTCAGCCCCTCTCTTCTGGGTGGGAACTGGTCTCAAAATAGGTCAAATGATAAACACTATGCCCAGTCTAATCACAAGATAGACAGTTATTAGGTGACCTCCGCAAATAATGTACAAAGAAAACAAAGGCACATATTTATGAAACGTGAAGTTGGAGGATATGCTTCGTAATTGTAAAGAAAAATCTCAGTCAATCAAGGTGTCAATGTTGTATTCCCTTGATTTTGAGTTCCTTCAGTAAATAGAAACTTCATGGGATGGGGATTTAGTTCAGCGGCATAAGCATCTGCCTAGCAAGTATGAGGTGGTGAGTTTGATCCCTGGTACCAGAAAAAAAAAAAAAAAACTTTGTTAAATACACAGTGAAGAGCAAAGGAAATTTTCCTAGAATGCCTATATTCTTGCTAAAGTGGTAAATAAAGAGGGGTTAAATTAGAAGCAGGATCATCCCTGCTTTTTTTCTTTTTACAAAAGCCAAAAGAGGGAATTTTTCACATTAATCTTATTTTTATGTTTCTTTGTTTTTTCAATTCTTATTAGTACATATTTGTAGTACATAATGCTTACATTCCTTATGGGGAATTGATACATTTATATAATACATTTAAATTGCTGTTTTTATCCCCTTTCATTTCTCTCCTTTCTCTTTTTATTCATATGCTGACATCTTCCACTGTTTGTACATGTTTGAGATACATAATATTTAAAGTTCTTATGTAGTTTTGATACAGGTACATGACATATCTTAATTCTTTTCCCTTTTGTCTCTTTCTCAAACCTGCATTTCTTTATCTCCCTTCTTTTTGAGAAACAACTGTCCCCTACTTCCTATTATCTGTTTTATTTAGGTCCTTATTTATACTTTGCATTTCTTATTATATAAAAGAAACCATGAGATATTTTTGCTTGTGTGTCTGATTTATTTCATGTAACATCATAGTCTCAAGTTCTATCAATTTCCCTGCATATAACTAAAGTTTATCTTTCTTTATGGTAGAGTAGTATTTCACTGTGTGCAAATATCCTATTTTCTTAATCCATTCATCTGTTAATAGACTTATAGACCACTTTCAAGATGTGTATGTTATGAATTGTCCTGCTATAAGCATGAGTACACCTGCATCACTGTAAAATTATGCCTTTCAATTTTTCTGGAAAATACCTAGAAGAGGAATGGCTGGATCAAATGATAATACTAGTTTCTGTTTTTGGAGGACTCTTCCCACTTATTTCCAAGTGGCTTTGCTATTTTTCATTCCTATCAACAGTGTAGAATGGCTCCTCTTTTCCTCTAGCACCAACATCATTTGTTGTTATTTGATTTCTTGATGATGGTCCTTCACTTTGAGTAATAGAAAATCTCAGTGTTGTTTTAATTTCCTTTTTTCAAATGGTCAGCAATGTTGAGCATTTCTTCAAGTATTACTTGATCATTTATACTTCTGATAAGTACCAATTCACTTTGCTTGCCTATTTTTACTGGGTTTTTTAATTTTGGTTTGTTTAATCTTTTAAATTCTTGACATACTCTAAATATTAGTGCTCTATCTGAGGAATAGCTGGCAAAAATTTTACCACTCTATAGATTGTGCTTTCAATCTATTCATTGTTTCCTTAACTGTGCAGAACTTTTTTAAACAAATTCATATGATCTCACTGTTGATTTTTGGTACTATGTCCTATGTAATTAGGTTTCTGTTCAGAAGGGCCTTGCCTATGCATAGGTCTTCAAGAATTCTCCCTATTTTGTCTCCTAGTAGGTTAAGTTCTTCATCTTTAATATTTAGTTCTGTAATCCATTTTGATTTTAATTTAGTATTTGGAAAAAATATGGGTCTACATTCAATCCTCTGTGGGTGGATAGTCAGTTTTCCCCACACCATTAATTAAAGAGGCTATCTTTCATCTAGTGTATGTTGTTGGACATTTTTTTAAAGATCAAATGTTTGAATGTTCTGGTGCTTGGTATTCAATCCTCCAACCTGTTGCATTGATCATTGTGTCTATGTTTGTTCCAGTGCCATGATGGTTTCATTTTATTTTACCACAGTAGCTTTGTAATATAACTTCAAATTGGAAATTGTGATACTTTCTCTGCGTTTGTTACCCAAGATTATTTTTGCCATTCTAGTTTTCTTCTGGTTCCATTTAAATTTTAGGATATTTTACCAATTCTGTGAAGAATGCTGTTAGAATTGATATTAGGACTGCATTAAATTTGTACATCTCCTTTTGAAGTGTAGCCATTTTTTATATTTGTCCATGAACAGGGGATATCTTTCCAATTTTTCATATCTTTTGAAATTCTTTTTTTCCCAGTACTATCATTTTAAACATAGAGGTCTTTCACTTCCTTTGGTTGATTAATTCTTAAGTATTTGATTTTTCTTGATGCTGTTTTGAATGTCTTTTGTTTTCCTAATTTATTTCTCAGTGGATTCATTATTAGCATACATGATTGCTATTGATTTTTATATGTTAATCTTTTATCTGGCCAATTAATGAATTTTGTGACTAATTCGATAATCTATTGTTGAATTGGGGGGTCTTATAATTAATGAATCATGTCATCCACAAATAATAATAATTTGGCTATTTCCTTTTCTATATGCAGCTCTTTCATTTCTTTCTCTTGCCTAATTGCTCTGGCTAATATTTCAAGTACTTTGCCAAACAGGAGTCATGATGCAAGTTGTGCTTTTATTGTTCCTGATTTTAGAGGAAAGGCTTCCAAATTTTATCAAGTATGGTGGTAGCAGTAGGCCTATCATAAATGGTTTCTATCAGATTGAAGTTAGGTCCATGTCTATCTACTTTTCAGTGTTTTTAACTTGTAAGAATGTTAGACTTTCTCAATGTCTTTTTCTATGCTAATTAAGATGTCCATGTGATTTTTGTCATATCTTCTGCTAATATGATTGATTACATTTTTTGGTTTTTGTATAGTCAACCATCCTTGCATTCCTGGAATGAATCCTATTGGGTTATAATGTGTGACCTTTTTGGTGATTCATTGCTTTCCGTTTGTCAGTATCTTGTTGAGAATTTTTGGCATCTATATTCATTAAGGTGATTGATTTGGATGTCTCCTGTTTTGGTTGGATACTTGTCTGCTTTGGAATCAGACAAATGGTAGTTTCCAAGGATGACTTTCAACATACAACTTCCTTTTCAATTTTATTAAAATTACTTGAGGAGTTAGAACTTTCCTGAAGTTTTTATGGGTTCAGCAATGGACCTACACAGATATGAGATTTTCTTAGTTACTATGTTATTTTTACTACTGCTTCAACTTCATTTTCTGTAGTAATTATTCATAATTTTTAATTTTCATTCAGTCTGGTAATTTGTGTGTATCGAGGAATCCATCTATTTCTTCTGAATTCTCCAATATTGGCATACAGGTTTTAGAGGTAACTGTTAATATTGTTTATTTATTCATATTCATTATTATTTCACTTTTTTCATTTCTAATTGCACTGCTTTGGTTTCTTCTCTACTTTTTTGATTAAAGCAATTAAAGGTTATTTATTTAAATTGTGTTTATTCTTTAGAAGAAGCTTCACTGATTCTTTGCACTGTGTTTCAGTGCCAGTTTTGTTAATGTCTTCTCTGATTCTCATTATTTCCTCTCGTATTAGCTTTGCAGGTGTATTGTTCATGTTTTTCTAGGACTTATAGTTGCATCTTTAGGTTATTTATTTAGGTTCACTGTTTTTGTGATGTGGGCATTCATAACTATAAGCTTCCATTTTAAGACTGTTTTCATTGTACCCCTCAAGTTCTGATATGTTGTACTGGCATTATTGTTTCATTCTGGAAAGAGGCTTATTTCTTCCTTGATGTCTTCTGTAACCCATTTTTCACTTAAGAGTGTATTGTTTACTTTCTAAACAATTGCATAATTCCTGCGTTTTCTTCTGGTATTGATTTCTAACCTCAGTTATTTATGTTAGCATATGTAGTATAACTTCAATTCTTTTACATTTGCTAAACCTTCCTTTAATGACTAGTATGTATTATTGTCCTACAGCAATTTATATCCACTAGATAGAACAACTTTATCTCTACTAACAACAGGATAGTATTCAACATCAGCAGTGTAAATTTAACTAGCTCTCTACAGATTCATAAAATTTATAGTTACAGCAATAAAATAGATATATTGAGTAACCAACAAGTGAGAAAAGCAAAATTTGAAAAAAAATAATCATTTCAGACAAGAATCCATGAATACGTTATTTTTGAATATTGCCTACCTGTCCAGAGTAGCTGTCTGCCTCTATCTCTCTCTTTCAACTTTCCTCCATCTTCAAATAAACTGACTTCTCTTTTTTATAAAGAAACAAAAAAGAAAGGTAAAATAGAGTTACAAAACAGGTTAGTTGGAGAGTTACAAGAATTAATGCCTTGCATATTGTTGTCTTTGTAGTAGTTATTCAGAGTACAACAAATAGGCACAATATCTTGTCCAAAAAATATTAGCACAAGCCTTTCTTTTCAATAAACTAAAATAGCTCTATCACTATCTTAACTGTTTTATATATAAATATACAAATATGTATTTTTTTCTTTTTCTCTTTCTTCCTTTCCCCATCACAGTTTGTCTTTTCTTTGGAACAGTTTCTTCCCAATTCACAAAATCTACTGTACATTTCGGCTCTTATTTACTCATTCAGTTTCTCACACTAGTGATAAAATATGATGTTTACACATATGTTTCTGACATTTCACTTGACTTCTTTTAGGTTTAAAAAAGAAAAGAAAAAGTTAATTGTGGGATATTAAAAAGAGGGGAGAAAAGTGAGATGTGTGTTCTTATCAAGGATTAAAAGGAAATTATTAGTGTCACAGTGCACTTACAGGAATGAATAAAGAAGAAGAAAAAAGAAAACAGAACAAAAACAGGAAATAAAAGTAAAATAAGAAGAAAGTAAATGAGAGAGAAAAAGAAAAAAGAGCACAAATGAAACAAAGGTAATAACAATACAAAATAGAAAACTCAAGAAAGAGTTCGAGTCAAAGAAAAAATTCCTGTGTTAGTGAATGACTGGGTTTCTTCCCAAGTTCTCCAGGTTTGGCATCCAGCAAGTCATGATTTTCTATGCCTAGCTTTAAGCCTATGAGGTTTTATTTTCCATTTTTTACAAATTTTATTTTAAAAGGGAGTAAAATTAAACACAACAAAACAGAACAGAACGGGACATAGGAAAGCATAAATTTCAAAGCTAGACAACCAGTGATTTTCACTATCTGTCATACTGTCTCTTGTTTTCTTCCAAATGGTTGTCCATATCTTTGCATATGGGGAGCTCATACTAAATAATATAGCCAATGTTTTCACAAGATATGTAGTTAACTGGCTCCCACTTGCTAAGGGGGGGCATGGAACGTGGGACAGGACGACATAAGAGGTTTGATTCTCAGCCCATGCACCTGAAGGCTCACAGCCACCCCCCAGAGAGGGGAGGAGTTCCTTGTTCTCCAGGCACCCTGAGTCAACCACATGGTGCAGGTCCTGACATACCCAGGTCTCTCTCCTTTGGGCTGCCGAAAGTCTGCCACACTCACAGCCCACCCCAGAGAGGGGAGGAGCTCCTTGTTCTCCTGGCACTCCGAGTCAACTGCATGGTGCTGGTCCGAGGCACCAGGGTCTCTCTCCTGCAGGCCTCTTCCACACTCACCTGCTACACTCACATGCTATTTCTTTCTGATGAATTGACCATTACATTTCCTAAGTTTTGAAATGGCCAACAGACCACAGAAAGAATTCTCTTTAGGCTCCTGTTTGAAATCAGCAGCTATAGCAATCTGCTGGCCTTGCTTCAGGGCCATTAAAGACATCATCTATTTTTATTTCTTGGGGGGTACTGGGGATCAAACTCATGACCTTGTACTTGCCAGGCAGGTACTTAGGCCACTGAGCTAAGTCCCCAGCCCCAGCCTATGGGTTTTGAGGTATCCTCTCCAGAATGTGAGACCCCCAGCTCCATATCCACTACATTGTACTTACCAGCCAATTCAGGGTGTACCCTTGCTCTTCCTGGTATGTGGGGAGTGTGATCAGCCGTCTGATCTCGGCTGAATTCAGGCACTGAGGCAGAGTTAGAGTGGGCTCTTGGAATAAAAGTCCACAGTCCTGGGGTCTGACTGCTCCAGTCTCTTCCAGGAAATTGTCCTCATCCAGGAGCAGGTCATTTACTAAGCTGACATCTTTGCTCCAATGTGCCATGGGAAAGCAATATGTAAAACCAGCTTGGCATTAGTGAATGGTTGAGGCCTTGAATGACAGGGCACCCTGAACCCTGCAGGGGCCTCCTTGCTTGTGTAAGGGAAGAGAGTCATTCATCTCACTTGGGTCTATTTTCCTAGTTTGTTCATAAACTCTTCATGTGTTTCTCAAGACATTACATCAAATGTTAGCAGTTCAAATTCTGTTTTGCTTACCATTACAAATTCCCCTCATTATTCTAGAAGTCCTTGATTTATATAACTTTTAACTCTTTAGTCAGCAACTAACATAAGCTCTCTCACTGGCAGTCATATGTTAACAATATCTAAACCCCAATTGAATCTGCTATTTGAAGAAATTGTAAAGTAGAAAATTTTTTAAAATACTATAATTTTAAAATCATTTTAGAATCACAAAGTCATAGAATCTTGAAGTTGTAATATGACTTTGAGATCATCAGATTCATTCTGCTTCCTTCCACTAAATGTACAAATCCTAACTATCATGTCCTTGCTTAGTATGCATGTGTTCTGCTCAAACATATATAAGGCAAGAGCTCTCAGTATCACACAAGGTGAGCCAATAAATTCAGTCCATATTCCTCTTTAAATTTGACTTGAAATGTGTGTTTTTGACATTTATTTTTCTTCTACTCCAGAGGTAACCTAGAACAAATTTACATTTTTTCAACATGACAGCTCTTTAGACAGATAACTTTCATCCTCTCCCAACTTCTGTTTCCATTTCCTTGTTCATATTTTCCAGATGGACATTTTCAGGTTTACAGGTATTCTTCACTTGTATGAATTTGAGAGTACTTACTTCTGTTTTTGAATTTATCTCTTAGTTGTCACTATCCCTTTTAAAATACAAGAGCCAAATCTAAATACCTATTTCTGGTATTGTTTCCTTATTTGGTATGGAGGTTGCGGTGCAGTTTACCAAATCACAGGGAAAAGGGCCTGTCAAGCTTCCCTCATCTCCACTTGTCATTTTTTTCCTTTCCAATTGCATAATTTTTATTTATTAAATTATATAACTTGATCTTTTCTTTCCATCTGTGAAGTTGTCTATGAATAATGACTCTGTAGTATTAACTCTCTGTTCCTAGTTTGACTAAAATTTATGAGTGTGCTAAATGGGTAAACTTTCTTGGAATCCTCCAAGTTATTGATAGAATGTGTAAGATCTGTGGCAAAAAAACCTGTCCATTGAGGTTGTCACTGATTTAATCTTTGGTGCACATTCTCCGACCAGGGTCATCCACCGTCATAAGCAACTACCTAACTGAACACAGCCAGGTTGATTCTACATAGTCTCCATTGTTATCACAAGGCATTCTGAAATCTTTAAGTGCTACATTCAGCAAACATGCCTGCTAGAAAACTGATATTAATTTTAGGGAAACCATATCAGCTACTTTCATACATGTCTAAAAGCTGTGTGTTTAAAATTATTTTGCTGTAAATTGTCATGTATCTGTTGATTTTTATTTTAGAATACAATTGTTTATGGTATTGATACAAAGTTATGGTATCGATACGAAAAATTTATACTTTTCTTATCTTCCACTTCCCATCTTATTTCTAGTCATTTCTCCAAAATTATTGAGTAGTTTAGCAATTGTAAATGTAGTTCTTCTTTATCATATAATTTTATTCCTCATATCTCATTTATGTAAACATAAGGTTGGTAGTGTTTTGTTATAGTGTACATATCTTACTTGATGTTTAGTCTCCTCCAAGATTACCTCTTGAACCATTCCAATATGGAATTTTCTTGTATTATTTATTCTAAATTGTACTTCAGTAGAGAGATTCATTATGATGCCAGAAACATGAAATATCTGAAAGATGTATTCATTTAATATATTCATTATGTGTTAAACTTGACTAAATTAGCGTTAAAATTGTTTCAAAATCTTCAGTTTTCTATCACCTCCACAATTTATATATCTTCCAATCCTTTGTGCTCTTGTTACCATATCTCTCATGACAGTTTTGGCAAAACCACCATTCTTTCATTTTTCTCTTTGTTATAGTCAAGAATTCCCCTATTCCCACTTTATTTTACTGGTAGCACAGATGTCTAATATCAATTCCTGAACAATGATGATCTCCTTGTTTTATTATACTTAACTCTAGACAGATTTCCATAGTTTGGAATCTTTAGAGTACTGGAAGTCTTAGGGTACTTCTATCAGAAAAAAATATTATACCCTTGGGGTTTTGCTCTTTGCCATGTTACAGATAACTTAGTTTCCACAACTGAATCACCTCTAAAGGATGCTGCTCATCTCAATTAACATAGTGCCTTAAACCTCCAGAAATAAGCACAATTCTGTAAAGACCATTACTTTTTTTTCATGTATGCTAATAGTATTTTGATTGGGATGACAGTAAATCTATATAACAGTTTTGGGATTATGGCCATTTTCACTGTTGATTCTTCCTATCTATAAGCAGGGGATATTTTTCCATTTTCTACTACCTTCTTCAATCTCCTTTTTCATAGTAGTGTAATTTTCAATGTACAGGTCTTTTATTGCTTTCATTAGATTGATTTGTAAGTGCTTCAATTTTTGGATGCTATTGGGAATGGTGTGGTTTTTCTCATTTCTCTCCGTGAGTTTGTTGCTTGTGTATAGCAATGCTACTGATTTTTGAGTGTTGACTTTGTATCCAGCTATGCTACTGAATTCACTTAATAAATATACAAATCTTTTGGTGGAGTTTTTGGGGTCTCCCATGTAAAATATGTCATGTACAGATAATGATAATTTAACTTCTTCCTTTCCTATCCTTATTTCTTTATCTTGTCTAATTGCTCTGGTTAACATTTTCAGAACTATTTTGAATAAAAGTGGTGATAGTGACATCCTTGTCTTGTGTAAGAATCTGAATGAGTAAATAAGATCTGAAATATATAGTAGATATTGTGAAATAAGAAGAATCTGTTCAAAAGAAAAAAAACTGATGGGGGAAAGGGGAAAGGAAGGAAGAGAAAAAAGAAAAAAATATGCAAGATAGTTAAACAGTTACACAGTTAGTTTCTCATAGTTCCTTGAAAAGAAAGGTTTTTTAGTAATATTTTTGGAAAATATCTCATGCCTATATGTTGTACTCTTAAGTAAGCAATATGAAGATAACAGTACCCAATGTATTAATTATTGTTACTTTCCTATTATCCTGTTTTGAATGTTTGTTTCATCTTTTTCTGTTTAAATTAAAATAAATTGGTATGGATACTGTTTAGTAATCAAGAAAGACTTAGCCAGGTGGAATTAAAGATGGAATATTTTAGAACAGATGGATCTTTTAGTGATGTCCACTAGAATGGAACACTGTATATAGATACTCACCTACTCTGTTATTGGCACTTTGAAGGCAACTGTGAGATTGAGACATCTTCCGTTGACTTATGCCATGTTTGTGACACATTGGAGGATAGAGAATGTATGACAGGAAATATTTCTGACTAAATACTCTTTACTATAGGTTATGCTCTGTTACCTGGGCTATGGTATTTTGCCATAATGTTCTAATCTTGCCTTTTTTCTTCTCCAAAGCCAGTGAAATGTCTTTTGTCACTTTCTCACGAGTTGGTTAGACATAAGATTTGAGAGAGTACTATACTCTGTCTTTGTGGGATGAGGGAGAGTTAATTAGAAAGGAATGATATTTTCTCTTCCATGACTCCAGTTTTAATGTGTCAAGCATTTCACTTTTGCATATCACCAATTCTTATTTCTAAACTTTCAGACAAGGAAATTTAGGTAACTACCACTGCCTTTATGATAATTTGCATGACCACATTAGCAGCAAGCTTCAGACACCTGGGTTTTTAAAATTTTTTCAGTACACATTTGTGGGAAATTGATATGTATACATAACATGTTTTAATTCCTTTGCTTTACATCCATTTTCCCCTCACATCTGTTTTAATATTTGTGGCACAGAGTTAAAAAGAATACTGTATTCAATAAGATCACTTCCCACTTAGTGATGAATAAGGAAAATTTTACATGAAAATACATCCACATAGTCAAATATATGAAGTTATTACTTACCTACAAAATGTACATGCCATACACATCTGCACAGTGTATGCACAAACATAAAAACATCATTACACTACACAAGTGTAACAACATGAGTGTTAATGCCTTAAGTTATTGTCCATTTTTGCCTATTTTACCATCATGCAATTCAAAGTTGATGTCAGAGAGGGTTAATTTGCAATATTGACTCAGTGTAACGCTAGAATTTCTGTGTCATTTTTTTGTTTCTTTTCCAGACTTCCTCATGGATTCATTCCTACTATAATTGGGCAATGCATAGGAATACTTAAAATATATGGAAAACACTGAAAGTAGGTAGTTTAATTACTGGGCCACTTAGTTGTTAGTATCAGATGTGTAAATAAGGTTACTTGCAATAAGTATTACTAATTTTTTGCATTCAAAGCCTGATAACAAAAATTTCAAAAAGCACAGTGTTTATTAGTAAAAAATATTGGGTTTGAATCTTGTTTCCTCCTTTTTTATCACTTAACTTCTCTGAACCTTAATTTTAACAGAAAGTTGTAGAATTATTGTGAATATCAAGGAGCATTTTACTGCATATTAGTTATATATAAAAGTGGTATATTTAACATATACATATTTTTATGTAGCATACTTTAATCTTCTTTACACTTCTATTACTCTACTTGCACATACCTCTCCTGTTTATTCTTTTTATTTTTTTCTAATATTCTTTCTTCTACTTTTATGTGCTCTCTCTGTCTGTTTATTGACTATCTCTGCACTTCTCTCTCAATTTCACATATCACAGAAAATGTTATATTTGTCATTCTTAGTCTGATTTATTGCACTTAAAATGATGATCTCCTGTTGTACTCACTTTTATACAAATAACATGATTTTGTTCTTTTTTATAGTTGACAAGTACTCCATTTCTATATTTAACACATTTGTATGGATTCATCTGATAACAGGCATTTAGGCTGTTTCTGTACCATAGCTATTATGAATCACTCTAAAATAAATATGAGTATGCAGGAATTTTCTCAGGAGTTGATCTATGCAAAATAACTCATTGTGACTTTGCTTATAGAATATTAAGATACAACTACTTTTGGAGGAAGATGGGGAGGATATGGTAGAGGAAGGAGTCAACCAATATTCATTGAAATGTTACATGATAAGTTTCAAACAATGATCATAACAATGATCATAACATGATAAGTTTGAAACAATGATCATAAGAGACATGATAAGTTGGAAACAATTATCATATATTTTTGAAGTTCTTGTGCATTCCCTATACTATAAACTCACATGTGGTGTTCAATGAATTGATGAAATTATCATATGGAAAATGTTTTCCCAATATAAGTGTGGAGGGCACCATGATAATATTTTTATAAATTTAAGGAAGATTTTCAACATTAGTCATTCTGGAAGAGATTCTGGACATAGTCTGCTCCCAGACAAATTTGATGTATTAAGAATTATGACTATAAAGTTCCTCTGCTTTTCTAAATTCAAATTTCCTTTAAAATAGGATTCTGAAGCCATGATTGTGCTAGATTTAAGATCTTAATTGTATGTTATTCGCTTAATTTTTAGCACCAAAACTTTTATCACAATGTCAAAACTCCTGAAAAGTTTACTCTTTTTTGTACAGTATTAGGGACTGATGGATCCCAGGGTCTTCACACTGAGCTGAACCTTCAGTCCTCTTTTGTCTTGTTGTTACTCAGGGTTTCCCTAAGTCACTGTGTTGAAAATACTGGGATCAGACATATAATTCTCCTGCCTCACCCTCATACAGTGTTAGGACTACAGGTGTTTGCCAACATGCTTGTGTTATGTTTTTTAAAATATTTTTATTAATTAATGAGATTTTTGTCATCAGGTGTTTTTCCTTGTGTATACTGTAGTCTCAGTTCTTGCCTGTTTAAGACACTCTGTGGCATTTGCTCTGTAAGGCAGTTGGCTAGGCGTGATATACTTGGGTTCCCATTTCTTTCACATAGTATTTGGTAAGTATTGTTTTAACACCTTCTGGCACTGAATATTGCTGTGGAGAATTCCATCATCAGTCGCATTTCTTGTCTTTTACATAATCTTTTAAATGTCTAAATGCAAGAATATTTCTTTTGCTAACATTGAATTTCAATTAATCAACCAGAATTTGCCTTGATTCAAGTTTCCTGTACTAATTTTTGCATCAATTCTTCATAGTATATGGTGTAGCACTTCTGTAGTCACTGCTTCTACATATAAATTATATATACAGTTTCCTTGACTGGATTATTTTTGCCTAGGCACACATATACGTATACCTATAATCTTATCTCTGATTTCTTTATTGTTTATACTGTCTTCTCCTAGATTCCCTATGATTATCTCAGGTATTTTCTCCTTTTCAGTATTTAGGTTTTAATCTATATCTAGTCTGAGTCATGAATATTGTTGTTTATTAGTACTATAAGTGTGTTGTTTTGATCCTTAGTTTGCTTTTCTATCTTAGTAATTCCCCTTGTCATCTCCATGTGGTGTCATACTTTCTAATGTCCCCTTTTTATTTTTATGAAATCATTTTCTTATTAATTTATGCAATAACATGAACTAATAGAGAATTCTTTTCCTTTGAAATATGTATTTTTTCCTTTCCCCTATCCCAGTAGTTCTGTCCAGTTGAGCACTTTCTTTTCCCTCCATTATTATAATATCTTTGTACATTTTGTATCTTACTACTCTTTCAGTTTATTAAAATTATTTATTATTTTACACTACAGAGACAATACAATATTTATAAATGTGAATCTAATTTATTTCACTTATGAGTATAGTCTCAAGTTGCCTCTATTTACCTATAAAAGTCTCAAGATCATCTTTTGTTGCTAAGTAATATTCCATTGTATAAAAATATCACATCTTTTTCATCCATTCTGCGATTGATGGGGATTTTGGTTGTTTCCAAGATTTAGCTATTACAAATTGTGCTGCTATAATCATGAGTGAACATGTATGACTGTGACATGACATTTTCAATTTTTCTGGGAAAATACCCAGGAGGGGAATAGTTGGAATGAATGGGACTTCCAATCCTAGTTTTTTGAGAAATCTCCATACTCATTTCCACAGTGGCTGCACAAGTCTATTTTTGTCCATTTTGGATTATTCAACCCCTCTTGCATATCTTATATGGGTTCTCTAGAAGATCACTCAGAAGAAGATTCCTAGGTAAAACTAATGTATTAAAGAATGAAGTACCCTCTGGGTGAATCCCAAAGGAACCAAGAAAGAAAGATAAAGGAGATGCCAGGAGAAGATATGCCTTAGGTAAAGCTCTGTAGATGTTAGTTTAAGCCTGAACCTGGATGAGTATTCCAGAATGAATATTTCACCTCAGCGCTGCCTGAAATTAAGCAAAAGACAAGGACTTTCCTTTCTTTTCTTTTCTTTTCTTTTCCTTTCCTTTCCTTTCCTTTCCTTTCCTTTCCTTTCCTTTCCTTTCCTTTCAAATCATCAGTCATTGACTAAAACTTAACTGTATTTTAGTCAAGAGAAAGAGAGCAATGCATTGGTAAGTGCTCCCATTTTTGATGAACTGTAGTCAAAGGGAACTCTAGTAGTTCAATGGTAAATCTCTGAAAACTGGCTTTAATCTAGCTATCAGTTTTGGTAAAGTATAATGAAATTCATTCCCTTAAGTTTTCTTCATATGCTCCCATCTTTACTTGAGTCTTACAGGTACTGCAAATCATATAATGATATTCTTTGGTTTAGTCAAATTTTTTTACCTTATTGATAGCCCTTAGATTTGTAAAATTCTGCTAAATAATGAACAGTTTTTAAATAGTCCAGCTCTAGTCAGAGAAAGTAATTTTAGGCAACCTCTGAGAAGACCAAACAGAAGTTTGAATCATAGATATTTAGTACTATTTCCTAAGACAGCAGAAGAGTACAGCAATTATGCCTTTACACTTTCCTTGTGAACTTCCAGTGATAGTTGAAAACGAAGATCAACCATATCTCTCTGACTTTCTTATAATGTTACTGAAATTCAATGAAATTTATATTTAAAGTGTCCCTCATTTCGTGTCTCCAGATAGTGTTCACATTGTCTGATGTGGCAGATAGATTGTTGGGATA
This sequence comes from Dolichotis patagonum, assembly GCA_004027295.1. Classification (NCBI taxonomy): domain Eukaryota; kingdom Metazoa; phylum Chordata; class Mammalia; order Rodentia; family Caviidae; genus Dolichotis; species Dolichotis patagonum. Next base: position 46,820 of record PVJX010004735.1, read on the forward strand.
AAGGAAGAGGTAATGATGATCTAAGAGTGGGCCATGAATATATTGCAATGTATGGGGGCCAGGGATTTAGCTCAGTGGCACATGCCACCCTGGCAAGTGTGGGGTCATGAGTTTGATACCTGGTACCAAATATACAAAATATAAAAAATAAAAAAGAGAGAAAAGAAAATATTATAGTGTAGAAATAGCCTAAAAAAACATTTTAGCATGTTGACTCATTTTTAATAAGGCATAATATTCACTATTGTTTAATCCAGTGATGTGGTAGGCATCATGTGATCAGTAAAGTTACCAAAGATGTGGCCTGATCATTGTCCATTCTCCCCATGATCCTCCCCAGAAGTTCTACTACTCTCACTGAAAGTTTCATAAATGAAATAATTTGAAAATGGTCTTGGCCTTTTACAGGATTAAAAGGAAGACAATCACTGAAATTTTGGACTGCTTGCGATCTTGAAATGGCAAGAACATAATAATTCTTACCTACATAATTTGATTACCGTACTTGTGAAATAATTTTGTAAGGAAATTGTTTTTTTTTTCCTATTTATTGTTACTTAACCAGCTTATGATTTCTAAAGGCAGAGCAAGTAAAGGTACTCTGTAGGATATACTGAAACATCAAAATAGGAAACAGACAAAGAGGCAATAAAAATGCTTTTCTGTATTATTTAAGGGACAAAATATAAGAAAATATTTGGTGTGATAGGTCTGGCTCATTCAGGTCAGATTCTGTTTAGATCATTAGTAGCTGAACAGTTTTGTGTTATTTGTTGGTAGTTTCTGTTTGTTTGCCCTAGACAGGTATGAACGATTCTTTCCTGTCAGCTTGCCCATTCTCAGAAAACTAGATTTGTCATTCTGCTGTTGGGGTCACAGAGTCACCCAGCCATCAGCTGCTGGCTGCCTGTCTGCTTTGACAGGGAAGGAAATTGAGGGTGTTAGTAGAGGTTATTTAGGGTCATTGAGTGAGTGTATTGAAAAGAAACTATAGGAAGAGGTTTGGTAGATTTGAATTTAGAGGAAGATAAGACCAAGGAGAAGAATGATAGTTTGGTTATTAAGTGTGTTTTTCTTTTTTTGAGAGGGATTGCTCTGTATCATTTGTTTTATATCTCTGTGAATATATACTTCCTTGTTTTTCATATAACTCATGATTTAAAATATAAAATTATTAAGTTGGAATTTATAGTTTTCCAATTATGTTAATATAATCCCATATATCAGCATGTGTATCTATGTGTGCATGCAAACATATGTATACACATATCATAGATATCTGTTTATTATGCTGTCATAAAAATTTCTTTCTACAGGTCAAAAATGGTCAAATGTTATCAAATTCATACATTTTTAATGTAACATACAGACCAAAAATAGCCTCAAATTGCCAAACATTCATGGGGTGAGGGAAAGAGGAGGCTTTGAGGGCATTTGCCCAATTATGTAAATCTTCCCACCAGGTACGACCTCTCTTAAAATTTCTAACGCATTCCAATAGTGCGGTGCAGGCAACTAAGTCTTTAAGGCCTTCAGGGATATTCAATATGTAAATTACAACAAATAGCATATTCACCATATACAGCATTGATTTTATTAAGAAACATTTTACATGAAATTAACCTTACTGGTACAGTGATAGTTATATGAACAAATGAAGAAGTAAAAAAGTGATGCTTCTTACTTGCTTAGTAGAATTCGTTGGTGAGTTAAAGAATAAAATATCATACAGTGTGATTGGTCAGTAGAAGATGCAAATAATTCACCCTATGTGGAGCTAAGAAAATTTTATTCCTTAAATGGTTTTCAGCAAGTGCTTCAACAAATTCAACAAACGAGAGAGAGAAAGAATAATTGTATGTTGTTTTGCTGTCCAGAATTTAATGTCTCTTCTTTCATACAGCAGTACTGAGTTTCCTTTAGAAGTTACCTTTTGTCCCCAGACCTATTTTGAAAGATAAATTCAAAGTGGCCTAAACAAATCCATAGATGACTTTTATCTAATAAAACTAAGGCACAGATAAGCACATACTCTATTATAGTCCTATAATAATAAACACTTAAAACTTTTGCTAGGAATGCTGGGACCAAAGCACACTCTCTCTGTCTCTCTGTTCTCTCTCTCTCTCTCTCTCTCTATATATATATATATATATATATATATATTTTTTTTTTTTAAACTGGAGTTAGCTTTTTGAGAAATCATGAGTTGAGATTATTGTAGCTATTGTTACATCACAGGGAATGATAGCCTAATGACAAAGTTTGAAAGCAATGAGAACAGTGTGGGATATTGGGGCTACTACCAAGCTAAGCTCAACTATGGAATTTCTGGACCAAACAGTCTATAGTCACCCATATTTGGATATTTTTGTACTATGACCCAATCAATACTCAAGAAACTTTCAGATAGGGATTTTCTCACTAGAAATCAAAAGCATCATAACCAACATAGGTGGTTAATTTGAGGTCTGAGGAAAGCCATGGGAAGCATGTAATTCTTAATAGAAATGTGATTTGAGAAAAAACCAGGGAATTGTTTAAACATGTCAATGATGCAAATGTTAAAAGGAATCTCTGACGTGTCTGCTTGAACAAATTTTCCCTATGAATAAACTTTTGATGGAGCATTCAAATATACTTTAATTAGCATTTTTCCTGAATATAAAAATACATACACATATAAAGGAAAGAAAAATTAGTCTAATTTCCCAGAAAAGAACAATTACTATACTTTTAATTATCCAAAGGAAAGAAATGTCACTTTTCAAGTATTTTTATTTTTATTCTATCCATTTTTATGTGCTTAATATTACACTAAACACATTTTTATCCTTTTTTTATTCAACATGAAATAATAAGCATTTTCTCACAATATTAACAACTCTTCATGAAGAATGTGTTTCTCTTCCCATGTAAATTATATTTTATTTGAGGATATAATGCAAATACTAGTGAAGCAGTAAATGCTGTAGTAAAAATTATAATATAATCAACTTGAGAAAATGACTATATTATAAATAATGTGATTGTATTATTTAAATTTTCAATTGGAGTTTTAGAAAATCAGTAAATTTAACATAATAACTGTGAAATTTATAAGGCGATAGAATATGATTTAGAATCTTAGTAAAAAGTTGGTTTAAAATTAACATAGGTTCTGATCTAGATGTGGGCATGACCTTGTATATGAAAGAAGAAATCTACAATGCTGGAGCTGTTGGTGAATACATGTGTAGGGCTGTGGCATGGCCCAGACATGGCTGAACTGAGAATGAGGAGACCCTTCAGGGGACAAAACAGACCACAGCTGAGGCCACATGGAGACTTTCTCCTAGAATAGTTTTCCTTAATTAGCATTGTCTGTTATGGGAAGGGGTCCTTGAACCCCTCTCAAGATCCTGTTCATGTTTCTTGTGTTTTCCACTCAACTCCTTCCTTATTTTGAATACATATGGGCCACCCAGAGGCACTGTCTCAGCTATCAGAGTTAGGAACTGTGCATAGGATTTTGGTCCTCCTGGAGCCCTAAAGATCATGCTTCTTGTGTCAATCATTCAGGCTTTCACCATGCACTCATTTGGGAGATTGGGCATCTAAGCACAGACTCCAAAACTAGAAGGAAGATATAGTCAAGCAAATGAGAAATAGATATATTAGGTGATTTGGTTTTGGAGGATCTTTTCAGTGAGGCAAAAGTTGTTTTATTAAAGAACAATGAGACTCATGGAATCATCTAAATAAATTCAGAGGTTATTAGTGAAAGGGACATAAAGAGGACTGTGCTGTCTTATAAAACACACTATTCTTACTATGAATGGTAGAGAAGAAAGATGAGTAAATATTTTAATGAGATCCTTCCAAGAGGACACACTACTAAATTATGGTATTGCTTTTTCTGGAACATATGAAGACACGTACTCTAGTTGAATTGTAACAATTGTTTGAAAATTTATTGTGCTGTTACACATTTATATTATTTATTCTCCTCTCTGTAAACCTATGATGTAGATACCATTGTTGTTACCTTTATTTTGGAATGTGAAACTCAGAGAGTTTTAAGGGACAGTAATCATTTGAAAGTAACTTAAGGTAGTTTCATAGCAAACGTAAATATGAATATGAACATCACTTGTCCATATTGGTTACTTCTGCAACCAAAGAATATAATGATGTAGTAGAGATTACAACACAGGTCATTTCCAAACTAGTCTTGTGTCTTTTCTATCATATTTATTTTCTTTTTAAGGATTAAGCCCTGAGATTTTCAGTTATGGTAGCACAGACATATATTTTCACATTATTACATTTGTTTCTGAATCTTGAATGTTCACTAATAGACGGGGAATTGGTTACATTATACAAGTATTTTAAGAAAGTATTCATACTAGTACTTTTGAATATTTGTGCTGTTTGTTCTCTGAGATGTATAGCATTTGAATACCTGAGATGGTTTGTTTCATTAGACATAAAATTTGGTTTACTACAGTAAATAATTTTTGGTTTATAATAGATCCTTTGAAATTTCTGTTGACATTTCCCAAATTGTTGTCTTTTGAAACATATTCTGCTTCTGAGATGTTTGAAGCTAGCTGAGTTTTTGCATCTTTATAGATAGTCTCTTTTACTTTTCTCCTTATATGTTTGTACAGATTTCTCTTCTTACTTTTACTACTGTTTTTTCTTTTCAAGTTGTGTTAAAGCATGGATGTCTTTTCATTGCATTATTTAAAAACTCAGACAAGGTCTCTTTAATAATGTCTTTGATTATTGCTTCTGATACTTCCCTCAATCAACTCTGTAATTCTTAGTTTGATTCTCCATTCTCTGTTTTCTATCATTCCCCTCTTACCTTTTACTCACTTTTGCCTAGACATTATACTTACAGGAGGCTTATCAAGGGTGTTCTATGAATTTAAGGCAGGATATAAGTAAAATATGGTACTGGTTGGTGGATGGAGAGCAAAAGCCCCTAGGCACTTCAAATATTTTGTGTAGGGAGCTAGGAAGATGGTGGAACAACAAGCAGCAAAGCAGAAAGTGTCTCTGAGAGAAATAGCCCCAATGCTGGAGTATAGCATTCTGGAGAAGACCAGAAGGAAGGAGATGGATCTTCTCAACCCAGGAATAAAGTGAAAAAGAAAAATAAAGAAATGAAAAGAAAAAATTGGGACACAATGCAGTAGACATATGCACTCTCACTGGAGCCTGTCCCACTCTGTGCAAAGTGCCTGGGACCCGGAAATGCACACTCACGGTGAACTTGGGGGTTGGTAAGCCCGAGGGCCTTGTTGGGAGGACATGGTCATGGATAGGAACAGCAGACCAAAGAACTGGACTGGCTCACCGTGAGTGGGGGGCATGCAGTCCTTCCATGGAAGTGGGTGATTGCCCGGGTGCCGTTTTGGAGTCAGGCAGGATAAGCCCAGAACCAGAACTACAACCTGCTTCATTCAGCCACTCCTAGCACAGAGCAGATAGGTGAGAATTGCTTAGACTGTGTCCTGCCCTTGTGTACAATCCAATAGCTAAGGCTGAGGTTTCCATAAAGCTATGCCTAACCGGTCCAACTGCATAGCACACACTAATATGGTGAAGACTCCCAATGGTTAACCAGCTCAGAAGGGAAGGGATAGACTGACCTGCCCCTGCTTATACTGCATGAGTCACCAGCAGATTGGGAAAACCAGCAATCCCTAGCAAGCATGTTTCAGAGTAATTATAACCAACAGGGGAAGTGATGGGGATCCCACTACCCACTTGGCTTGAAGAAATTCGGAACATGACAAGAGGAAGAAACAAAAGGCAGTCTCCAGCCTCCAACCCAAGCAGTACTGGCCCAGAAGAGGTAAACACAGAAGAGATCAGGAGTTGCACACCTGCATGTTCTGATGCAACAGCATCTAACATAAAGAAACAACTTCATGAAATTATTAAAGAATTTAAAACAGAAATATTAATATAAGTAAAGGAAGACATAAAAAATGATAAAAGAAATGCCAAGCAACTCTCAAAAAGATACATATGGAAGAATAGAGGAACATAGGAAAAGGAGGGAAACCTTTAATAAAGAATATAAAAAATAGGAATACATGATACAGATTTAAAGAGATTACCAGGAAATTAAAAACTGCATTGAAATCTGGCAAAACTGCTTGAAAGAAACTAAAGATAGACTATCAAACCTTGAAGACAAGTTTGCAACATGTGATTGTGAAAGGAAAATTCTCTTAAAAATAACAAGGAACTAGGAAGTAACAATACAAAGGCTAGAAGATGACAAGAGGATATATAACCTAAGAATAGAAAAGGTGAGTGAAGAAGCAGAGGTAAACACAAATGAAATACAAAGGCTATTTACAGAAATAATTAAAGAAAATTTTCCAAGAATAGGAAAAAGAAATGATACTCAGATATACAAGGCATACAAAACTCCATCCAGCTATAACCAAAATAGATCTACTCCCAGACATATCATAATCAAGATCCCAGAAATTCAACCCAAGAACAGAATATTAAAAGCTGTCCGAGAAAAGAAACAGATAACCTTTAAAAGAAAATCCATCAAAATCAGGACAGACTTCTCGACACAAACCACCGAATCAAGAAGAGTTTGGAGTGAAGTATTCTAGGCCCTGAAATAAAGTAACCTCTAATTCAGAATGATGTACCCTGCAAAACTATCTCTCAAAATTAATGGAGAAACAAGATGCTTCCATGACAAAGAAGAACTGGGAGAGTTCATGACCACCAATTCAACCCTATAAAAAATACTGAAGGACATTCTAGAGAGAGAGAAAAAAAGACCATGGTTTTCAGGAACAGCGACAGAGGGGGCTCACTGAATGGAGTCGACAGAGGAATGAAGGGGAAAAGTAGAAACCAATGGCAGAAAAATAGCATGGCAGAGATGAAGCAGAGAAGTTTGGCCATAGTCACTAACATGTATGGCCTCAATACGCTAATAAAAAGAAACACAAGCAGAGTGGATCAAGAGACAGGGTCCATCAAGATGCTCTACATAAGAAATGTAATTAACCTGAAAGAGGGTTTATGGACTGAAAGTCAAAGATGAGAAAATAATGTTCTATGTGACAGGGAACCAGAAAAAAGTGGGGGTAGCTCACCCTTCAGCTGCAGATTGGTTGGAAAAACATAGCAATTTTATAAAATGGAGAACTATCTAGCTACAAGGAAGGAAAACCTTGAGGCTCTTGTAGGTAAATGGATACAACTTGAGATCAAGCTCAGGGGTAAAAAGATTCAGAATCACTTAGGTAAATAGCAGGTTGCCTCCTTAATCTAAAAACTAAAGGAGTTAGTGGGATACAAAATGTACAATGCACCCTGTGAAAGTGAAAGGGGAAGAATTGTCTAAAATGGGAAGGCAGTGGGTATTGTTAATCTTGTATCATGATTTGAAACCCATATTGTTTTCTTCACGCTATTTAGTTTGGTTATACTCTGTTCCAGTTTGTCTACTTCTACTAGATTTGATGGCATTGGCAGCTATTCCAAAAATAGCAGGATATACTATGGTAACCATTTTTGATTTGTTATTAACTTAATTTGAAGACTTTCTTTGTTTTCATTGTCTTGTTTTGACTGATTTTATTTGAATCTCTTTTATTTGATTGCTGTCTTGTTTTGACTGACTTCAAATCTACTTTGTTTGATAGTATGAAATCTGAGGGCATTGGTGACTACTTTGAAGACAATAAGATCCACTATGATACCCATTCTGGTTTGAATGTTATCTTCTTTTGAAGTTCTATAATGTCTCCAATGTTTTGTTTTTATTGACTTTGTTTTGTACTTCTAGGTTCAATTTTATTATGCATGATGATGATATGTGCAATTCTATTGAAGATAATAAGAGACATTATGGTAACCATTGTAGATCACCTTGTGTTTTGGTTTTAAGTCACATACTATGTCCATCCTTTTTTTTTTTTGACTGACCTCATTTTGTTTTGTCTCATTTGGTTTTCTCTTCAAAATAAATTTTTAAAAAATTTTGTGTACGTATTAGGTAGTCAACTCTGATTTATGAATCATGAGAAATATGTGAAAGAAGGATAGGGTACATTTTGCTATTCAGTTCGAAGTGAGACATCTGTTTGTTTCTAACTGGATGGCAGATGGGACAGTCACTGTGTTTATTGAACAGTGCCAGATTCCAAAATGACCATGTGATCTGATCTCAATACTTTTGGTTTAGATTTTTCATTTCTGGTATATTTTTAGTTACTATTACAAGATAGTGTAGTATAAAGTTTATTTTCATGGCCAAATTTGTTTTCATAGTTTTATAACTGATTATTGACCTGTTATTTTACCATTTCATTTCATTATACTCAATATAGTAGGAAATACACAATGGAGTTGTTCACATATTTGGATTGTGTGAAGGTTTCTGGGCATATACTTTGGAGACAGCAAAGCTCTTTCATATCTGTGTTTATATGAATCTGTATTTTACATATTTAAATGCAATAATATTCAACATTTATTGAGTGCATGCTATGTACTGTGAATTTTATGTGCATTTCACACATATTAACTCTTTGAACACTCACTAAAACACTGTGAGGAAAATAATGTAATTGTATCTGTTATATAGTTTTTTTTAAAAAAAGAAACAAGCCACAAATAAGTTAGTTGCCTAAGATCACAAGAGGAAACATTGTAACCCAAATTAAAAAATAAACTATCATTTTCCCCATACTAAACCATTACATAATTTTGTTTTCCATAGATAGATAGGTAGATAGATAGACCCCACTCCCTTTTAAAATGATCTGAAATTAACATCAAAAACCGAAATTACATCAGATTTAATTGCTAGGTCTAGCTATCTCCATTTACTAGTCTTTTCCCAGCCTAACCACAGTTTTTCTGCAGTCTCTTGTATATGATTCCACATTTCACTTTTGAGTCATTGTTATTTGTCCTTTCATTGATCACAAACATGAAAACATAATTGAATCTTGAACTGAATTTCCTAAGGTGGCAATTGTTTTGACATTAGTCTTTCTATATAAACTCTCCTCTGAATTGTGGACTTAGTTCAGATTTATATTTATTGTAAAAAAACTGTCTTCTTGGTTGTACAACAAATAAACTTTGATATTGTTCACATGTTATAGGTTCTGGTAAGTATATGTGGGTGCTTACTATGATGTTTTAAGCTGTACCCTCCTAAAAGATGTCAACATTCTATTCCTCAGTGACCATGAATATGATTGTATTTGAAAATAAATTTTGTGCAGGTGATCTGTTTTGGAAAAAAATGTTTCAAGCCTTCCCTCTTTGGTTTTTATTTTATTTTTAACCTTTTTTCTCATTTCATGAAGGATAAGAACACCATCAGTTCTTTCAGGGTTCCCAATATAGCCAAATCCAAGACCTTATCCTTTGCCTTAATTGTGCTCAGTAGAAAACAGGGGCAATGATGCTCACTTTATGTCAGTAAGTGACAAATTTGGGCTTGCTTTTACTATAGTTTTGTGTTTTCCAATCCATGCTCTTGACTATTAATTTGGCATGAGTTTGAACATTAGCCATACTTTTCCAAGAACCCTAAATTGGGTCATTGACTGCACCTTTTATAATCCATACATTGAGTGTTACTCTTGTCCTCTAAATAGTCTTCAGTGTGAATTTTTTAAATCTGACATTTTAAAAAAAATATTAAAACCTCTCACAGATATTAAGTGCCTGAGTAGTAAATCTGAGCGCTGTCAAGTAATATTATACAAAGCTATTCAAAAGCCGATCCCTGCCGGGATTTCCAGTAGAACATCATGCCTAAGATTGTAACATGTTTCCTGGGCTAGGGGTGTAGCCCAGTGATAGAGTGGCTGACTTGCCTTTGCGATGCCCAAGGTTCAATTCTTAGTACAAAAATAAATGAAAAGAAAAGAAAAAGGAAAAGAAAAGAGAAATAGAAAAAGAAGAAAAAAAGAGAAGAGAAAAAGCTGCTTCCTCCCCCAGACAGTCAAATAATAGTAATATCAGAGATTTTTCTGAAATAGTCACTCAATGTACATTTTCTGAATTAAATTAAGTAGTAACAACTACCTGGCTGTGGCATAAAATGGGGATACTGCTGACCTCAAAGTATTGCCTGGTGTCTGACTGGGACACCAGGAAGACTGCAGAAGCAGCTGGCATATTGTGGCATCATAGCAGGGGATAAACAAGAAGAATGGAGGGAGCATGAAGAGAAACTTTGCCTGCTTTGCAGGTATGCTTTGCTAAGAACACTTCTCTAGTACCTATGGAGTACACCCCTGAGAAGGAGACTGACTAGGGCACGTTGTTTTGAAATATCTCTTATTTGAATCCTGCTGTGTCAGTGAATAGAAGGACATTTGGTTAATCTATACACAACTCCTTTTTTTGCACATCTGGATTTGAAACATTACAGTGTCCTTCTCAGTTCTTAAACAATAGTATTTGATCATCTGTAAAGTCAGAATCAAAGACTAATCCATACTTGGTTATTTGGAGTGAACTAAAACACAGTAATTCATTTTCATTATAGATCGAGCATGCCGAGGAGAGGAACTGATCCATTACTGAAATCTGCTGTCTGCTCTCCATTAAGCCTGCTGAGGCAAGGGTCAGTCTGACACCTCACTATAGGAAATCCAGGGAGGGGGGAGGGCTCATCCCCAGGAGTGGAAAGTTGGCTAAGGTAGTTTACGTTGTATTTTGGCAGCTGAAAATGCATTTTACCTAGACGGTTTCTGTCAAAGCCTTTTGTGGTAACAGCTTTTGTGGTAAATGTGTGGGATGATGACTTAGGAAGCCACATGAAGGATGAACAGATGTGGAAAGGATGATTTTAGAGAACATAGAAAATGAAGATTTAGAAATATTTTTGATCTTCCTTGTAAGGGGAACTCTAGAGACTGAAAGAGATTCTGGTGAAATAAAATGAATGCTGTGCACTTATTGTTCTTAAATATTCAGGAGGATATTTTACCAGAGCTAATACAAGAATTGATTTTCACTGTTTTCAAGTTACTCTTCATCTGTTAAACATTGTAAGCTCTAAGGTTATTTTTCTGATATTTGTCTACTCGAATGTTATGAACGTATGTTGCAGTATAACTTTGGACATTTGGTTCCTTTGCCTATCTTTATGTTGGATGTACAAGTTTCTGTGACAGTGTGTGTGCATTATATGCATACATATATATATATATATATGTATGTATATCAGTTTTCTCTATTTCTAGTACAAACTTCTAATCTGCATGACATTTCTGCATATTCTCCTGTGCTGCTTGTGTGTCTCTATACCATAGAACTCACTGTAGCTCACTATTGCAAACAGAATGTGTTGAAAAATCTAATTCAGAAAAGCTGCTCTTGAAAGTATACCACAGAGACAAACTGGAATAAAAAGAAGAGGAAATAGTGAGTCCTGAGTTAACGCTATATATGTCACAATCTCACAAAGTAGCCTGAAGCAAATCTGTTAATTTCTCTTCAAGTTCCAAATAAGAAAATGAAATGATCAGATAACATAATCTCTAAGGCACATTTCAATTCAATATCCTGGTATATATTATGACTATTACTATTATAGGTCATAAAGAAGAGTTTGTAAAACAAAACTGACTATAATAAGTGAACTTGTTACCTTGGAAGAGGTGTTTCCAGCTCCTATTTATTGTTAATTTCCTATGTACAAAGTGTGATTCCAGATGCTTTACATGTATTGTCTCATTTTTGATTTCCAAAACAACCATATGAGTCTGTATTATTATTTGCTGCATTTTCAAAGGGGATTTTTAAATAACTTTCTACCATCACATGGCTAGAAAATTCAGAGCCACTATGCACCTACTTGTCTCTGACTCAAAACTCATATTCTTAACCACTGTACTACACTATGTTACTGTTCTGTGCTTTCTGCAGTTGAGTATAAAGAAAGAGACTCAGGCAAAAACATTTACACATGTACAGATAAAAGGAAAGTGAGAGGCCAACTACTGTGCGACTGATGGGCTCAGAACCCTAACATATTTACCAAGAATTGACCTGTGATCTAGGCCTGCTCAATTTGGATTTGCAAGGTTTCTTAACCCTTGGAAGTAGAAGGGATTGGTTGCTGAGCAGCAGCATGGAAGATGAAGAGACTCAACCAAGGACAAAAGGACAACACTGCAGGAGACTATACATCTGTCCACGGGAAAAATATACAAGAGGAAAAGCAGATGAAAATGATCAAGGAGATGATAGAAAGGAATCTGGCAAAATTTCCTCCTGATTCCCTTACTAGTTTGGCTCAGTGTAGCGCTTACTGTTTGTACTTCAATCCCTGTGTTTGTATGAATTCTGGTAGAAATGAAATCAAATTTTGTGATGCAGATAGTATATAACTATGAAAAATGTATTTGTTTAATCTAAGAGACTAAAATGGAATCAGTTTAATAAGGAAACATGTGATTGTTACATATTTAATACTGGTCTGTGAAGTTGGATGAGAAAATGGACAATAGTTGGTCAAGTTGAAAGCACATCTGTAGCACCAGGGACATGTATCATAGAGCCCAGTCACCACATACATGTACACACACAGACACACACACACACACACACACACATCCCAACTCCATATTGGAAAAAATATCTTTAATTAATGTAATTATTTTTTTCCAAAGTGAGAGAAAATCCCAACTCTCTGTATAGTGTGGAAAGAAGGAGGGCCTGGGGGACTGAAATGTGGTACATGGGGAAAGAAATCTTATGGTCCATTTAAGCTATGCTTTAAGGCAGACATTTAGTAAAGTTGAATTGTAGTTTGTGGAAGGAGCTCCTGGGGTGAAAAGCAATGACCTGAGTAAGATCAAGTATTATTTATTTGATCTTGGCACCATAAAAGAGGAGCTTAGGGACATGGTGGATGAATTTGGAGGAGTCTGTGTAGCAGATTGGAAATAGGAGGGGACTAATAATTGTTCTGCAGATGAGTCTATACCAAGAGACTTTCTGTGGCTGACTGGATTGCAGCCATTGTATGATAGTCAGCTATTAACCCTTTACTTTGCATAGCTTTAGGTCTTCTATAGCCTCTATTGCTAAGCAACTCTGTCAGTGAAGCACAGAACATTTTCTGAGGTCATTCATCTCACTTGGAAGGGCAGTTGGACTGAATTATTAAGAAGATGAAGTAAGGCAAGAAGAAACTTACAGAAAAGAAAGGAAAAATCAGCAAATGCTCCCTGATCCCAGGCAAAGCACGGCCAGAAAGAGGGGGAAAGAGTTCAAGTATCGTTCTGGAAAATAAATGGCATATAAATAAATGAAAAATCTTTTTGAGAGCACCAAAGTTAGAAAAATTAAGTATTTGCAGAAAATAGAAAATTTATTTATACATTTCATACTTTCTCTTGTGAATGTTACCTCTCAACTGCTTCCGTGTGCACTGTTCATTCTGTGGGGGAGCTGCTGCCAATTTATCATGCCCCATATCCACCATTCTGACTCTCATAACTCAGTGATTCTTCCTAACACAAATATTAATTATATTACTACACACAAAATCCTAAGAATTAAAACACATCAAGGAAGAAATATATGTACAAATATTATAAATTCTAAAACCAATTATGAATAAATTGATTTAATTTGCCCTTTTAGAATTTTTTTGAACTTTGTTTAATACTACAAAATTCCAAAAATTCTTTGGCATGGGAATTGGGTCTCATCATATAAAGAAGAAAACAACAGCTATCTTAGGCTTTACCTAACATGATGCCCTTTGGTGCTGACAGAATATACCACCTCATTAGCTACCAAACAAAGTTCAATGAGTCCCAATTATTACAACTGCATTCCATAAAGTTCTTTATTTTCTCACCTTTTAAAAAAGATTTATGTATTTGCAATTTGTATCTTTTTAATTTTTTTTATTTTAAAGAGAATAAGGCAAAACAAAACAAAGCAGGGCAAAGCAGATCAGAACAAAATAATGCAAGCAACACAGGATTTCAAAACAAGACGACAGGAAATCAACAGTGGCTACCGTAATGTCTCTTGTTTTATTCGAAATAGTTGTTCATATCTTCACACACAATAGATTCAAACAAGACAAAATGCTATGAAACTGTTCAAAACAAAGGAATGAAAGCATTACAGACTTTCAAAACCAGACAATAGGAAAACCAACAATGGCTACCATAATGCTTCTTGTTCTCTTCAAAATAGCTGACCATACCTTCACACATATTGAAATTTAATAACACAAAACAGACTAAAACCATTCAAAACAAAGAGTAAAATCATTACTGGACTTAACAATAAGATATGAAATCAACAATGGTTACAATAATGTCTTATTTTCTTCAGTGTAGCTGTCCATACCATCACACATCATAAAATCATTTCTTGTAAACTCTTTAGAAGAAGTTCTAGGCATATATAAACCTATACTTTACATCTATCATTTTTGTGTTAGAGAGAAAAACAAAACAAAACAAAACAAATTAGAAGAAAAATGAGAAACAAAAGAGACAAATAAATTACAGTAACAAGAAGCCCCAAACCTTAACAATATAGACTTTCAAAACAAGGTGGTAGGAACACAACTCAGGTTGTTATTTTACATAGTTATCTTCAAAAGAGTTACTCAGATTGCCAGATATAAACATGCAAAAATTGATCTAACACTATGAACATTAACTTTATTTTTCCAAGAACTAAGAGAATTACTAGTACAATCACCTTAGCTATCTTAAGTGTGTATATACAAATTTATATCTTTTTTCTTTTCCCTTCTTTTTCCGGAGTTGGTTTATTCCTTTTGAGCAGTTTTCACCCTTTCATAATATGTATTGAAGATTTTGAATCTCATTTACTCTTTCTGTTTCTTATACTAGGGAGGCAATATGGTATTTATACATGTGAATTTGATTTATTTCACTTATGAGTACGGTCACAATTCGCATCTCTTTACCTATAAAAGCCTCAATGTGATCCTTCTTTATAGCTGAGTAGTACTCCATTGTATAAAAGTACCACACCTTTTTTAATCCATTCCTCAGTTGATTGGCATTTAGGTTTTTTCCAAGATGTGGCTATTACAGACTGTGCTGCTATGCTATAAACATGGGTGCACATATGTCACTGTGGTATGATGTTTTCAGTTCTTCTGGAAAAACGCCCAGAAGTGGAATAGCTGGGTCAAATGGGACTTCCAATTCCAGCTTTTTGAGGAACCTCCAGACTGAGTTCCACAGTGGCTGTACCAGTCTACACTCCCACTAACAGTTTATTTTCTTTCTTGAATAGAAAGCAAAAGAAAACTTTCAGGGTGTCTGGTGGTCCCATAAACAGCCTGGCAAACATGTCTGGGAAAGCACAGTCTTATCTTTCATTTAAGGTACTAAAGTGAATGTGCAGCAGCAAACCATCTGTCTGAAGCAGAAATGTGGATTTTTGCTTCTGTAGAGGCAGGGCATGAACCTGACATTTTTCTGTTTCTGTTCCCTTACAGAACTATGCTACAACAATGAATCTGGAATCAGCTGGGGATCCTTGACATTCTGAAACAACCATTTTCCAGGACATACCTAAGACAATGTAGAGTGCGTTCCTATCCCAGTCCATAGGTAAGTCCAGAGATCACAGACTCCACTTACACCTATCATATAAGATTTACACACTCCAAACATGGCCTATATTTAGAACTGGAATTGGAGCAAAATCATCTATGACAATCTCGTGGGATCACTGATGTTTTATTCATTGTCTCATAGGTCTTTATAAGAATTCAGATACAGAAATAATAATAATCTCAACATTTTGCTTATGCTTGAAAATTTTCTAATCATTTTATTTTGCAATTTTTTCTTATTTAGCTTATGTTTAATCAAGAAAACACCATACTCTCATCTCTGCTTTTTCACATGTCATGATTATAAATTAACTATCATGACATTCTAATGTGGTAGAGCTGAGTATCCTCACTTTGTAGACAAATAATTGATAGTGAAAATGTAAATAAATTTTATATTATGTATATGTATTACTTTTATTTTAAAAATGATTTTCTTAAGTATTCAGAATCAACTCTAGAGCCTAATTTTTATATGCCTTCACTACCTTGTTGACATCTGAAGTTGTAACCAAGTTTACAATTTTGCTACTTTAGGATTTGTTCCATAATTATCAAAGTCTGAAGGTTATGCAGATAAAGTATAAAATAAGTGTGAATCCAAGTTATCTAACCAGTATAACCTAACATACCCGGAGTTTAATTCTCTCTATCATAGAAACTTTCTTGCACCAAGGTCTATTAGGAGCAAAATGATAGGTACCTGCCCACTATGGTGGGACTCATAGAGAGGAGGTTGAGATGATAACAGGAATTTAGACTATGAGTCAAGGCACATTGTCACCAAGGTAAGGAAATTTTCAACTGGTTTTTAAGAGAATGGAACTTGTGGCATTCAAAAAGAATCACACTCCCAGCAGGTTATAAAATCAAGAGATCCAGTTCTGGATAACCAGATTTTATGTTGAGTGTTGTAGTAATGTCTAAATTAGTCATAAGGAAACTGGAAGCCATGAAAACTTCTCTGTTATAAGCCAAAATGTGATTGATGTTAAAAGAACATGTCAGAATATCAGAGAACACATTTCTACTAACTATAGTCGGGCTTCACGCAGGCTGAATCAAGATTTAGAAAGCCAGGAATCAGAGTTACCCGGTCTCTTTTTCTCCTATTCGGCTCTACAAGATCTCCCAATTCTTCTTCTATTTGTTCAATATTTCATTCAATTTTCTGATGACTCTTTTATTCTATTTTCTAATGTATCTGTGCTATAGTATGAATATTCATATCTTCCCCAAAATTTACTTCTTGAAAGGCAGTTACCAAATTTTTATCATTAACATTGTAAGCCTTTGGTAGGTAAATGAAAGAAAAATGAAATGATTACCCTTATAAAAGAGGCTTGAAAGGTCCCTGTATAGTTTTGTGTTGTGAGAACATAGGAAGTACAATATATTTGAATTGAGCCTCATTTGACATCAGAATTGAGAACAATAAAAATCCTGTTATTTTTAAATTACCCAGTTTGAGTATTTTGTTACGGTAGAAGAATTCGAATAAGATGATGTGTTGTATCTAAAGTTAGCTCCCATCTAACACTTCTGAGTGTATCACAGCTTATAATTTGCAAAGGTTTTATACTCACTTTTTTTTACATTCACACACTCATCTTTTATAAAATCTTAAGAAAAATTCCCAAAGATCTTTACCTAGACAATTGATCGAATTGCTTGGATTCAGATGCATCTTCTTTGTGCCACTGCTTGGGGTCTATATTATGTGGCCCACTGTTAAGCTAACAAAGCCGTATGTATGAACAAACTGCGTTAGACGGGGTTATGAATATACCAGTTATGTAGGTATACCATTTCTGTCACACCGGTCATCTGGAGGCTCCTCTTCACTCAAAAGACAAGATAAAGGGAAACAGGCAATCAGAGAAGAATTTATCGGTACAAGGGGGCTAGAGAACATATAGGAATGTGATTTGGGGAACAAAAATCAATGTTAGTTCTATGAATTGGGTGGAGTAGTTAAGTGAATTCAGTCTTTAAAGCTGAGTAAAGGAATGACCTTATAAGAAGGGGTATGTGGTGTGAGTGTTGGCGTGGCAGAATGTAAACATTATTAGGTCAGAGAGGCTACCAGCCAGATCTCAAAGAAGACCTATGTGACCTGTCAAGAAACCTCTGAGAGAGCATTGCATGAAACTGTGGGAAGAAAGCCAAAGTTCCATTGGAGACATTAGGAAGTTAAGAGATGCCAGGGATATGGAACATTAGGCTCTGAGAGCAGCAAGTCCAAGTGAGCCTGGATGAATTTTAACCAGGAAAGTCACATGAATTAGGTTTACCTTGCTTTCTGGTGGTCACTTCTCATCACTGTATACCTGGGATGGTGAACACGGAGATACAAGACATAATTGCACTCTGCTGATATTCCATCTTGCATTGGTTCTAATCTTTCTGTGTTTCTATTCCTCCCTAAGGAACGGGAATATTTACCTTTTGCTGTTGTATCTTGGTATCATGTAACTGGATTTTGATTTTTACAGAGGGTCAAATCTCAGTTTACTTTGAGTATTAGAACAGACTCTGATTTGCACTTTTTAGTAATGCTGGATCTGTTGAGACTTAGGAGAAGATATTTGTGTGTGTGTGTGTATGTGTGTGTTTTGGTTGTATACAAGACAGTTTTATCATGTTAGGGAGAATTATGACTGTGTTTATTTGGAGTGAAATGTGGTTTAATGAGATATGTTTGGGTGCCATGCTGTAAAAAGGTGGATTATGGCGGTTAAGCTTAACTATATCAATTTAATTGGCTTGTGAGTCACCTAGGGAATTAGTAAAGCACACTTCTGGGTGCATCTGTGTAGGTCAGAGAAACATAATTTGGGATACTCAATATAACCCCTGGCTCTCCGATCTGTGGCACTCTTCCCCAGATATGCTTTTCAGTTACCATAAACTAAGCACTTCTTATTCATCATTCCATTTTTCCTTGATATTTCTGCCTTAGAGAAGGTTGACAGTGGAGTGAACCCTCAAATCATAAGGCAAATTAAAAATTTATTCCTTAAATTTTCTATGTCATATCTGATTCTTAATGATGGGAAAGCTGAGTAAAATATAACACATGTGATCTTTCTTCCCAATGCCTATTAAAGACATCTGTAATTAACTAAACCACTTATTTGTGGATACCATTACATAGCCCTGCTCTAAAAATGTTCCCAGTAGCTACTGATGATCTATCACCTTTGGAAAGAGAGGAAAATAACTGGCTGTTCATGATTTAAGTGCTTCTTATGCTTTGTCAAGGACAGAGCTAATCCTATAGGTGGAAAGACCAGGGAATCCATATCTGGGCAAATCGAGGCACAAAAGGACAGTCCAATTGAAGTGCTCAATATAAGACAGTAGGGATATATCATATAGGTTAGATTATATGACTTTGTGCTTTTATGACTATCTTAACCACAGCAGAAATTGGTATGGCATGGAAAAACTTGGAATCAAGCAAATTTCAATGTAAATACAAATCCTATAATTTACGAACCTCGGGATATCCAGCAAGATATTTCATTTTTAGTATAAATTAATTTATCTACAAAGAGAGTGCTCTGATCAACTAATAGGATTGACATGCAATTTATGTGATGTATGATACATGTCTTAGTTACATTTCTCATTGCTGAGATAAAATACTCAAAACCCACATGTTAAAGCAAGAAAAGTATATGTCAGTTCACAGTTAGTAGAGATTTCAGACCATAGTCAACTGGGTCCAAGGCATGGGGGCACAGCAGGGGGCATATTTTATCATAGGCCTGTTGACTAAATATATTACCCCACAATATTTGACTTATTTAATTAGTACTCAATGTCTATCTATTATTATCATTATTTTATGAATCCTAGCAAACTCTGGAATGGTTCATAAATTTTTCCCATATTTAGGAGTGATCTTCAAGATTCTATGTTTTCTTCTTAATTAGTAATAATGAAAAGTTTAAAAGTACTGAGAAAGGAACTAGCTTGGTTCTTTATCAAATGAAGAAAAACTGATTAAAATGATAACTTTACCATGAACCATCCCTCTGTGCATCCTGAAGGACATATTTGGTAAATATGAAATGTCAAGTATAAGGCAAATAATGTGATGATTTGACCACTGGAGGGAAGTTTACCTAACAAAGGAACATACTGAATATAAAGGAGAGAAACTTTCAATTCACTGACTGATTAATATTCTTCTTGCTTAACAAACACCAAATGCTTAGGAGACTGAGAAATCGTCTGCCTTTACAATTTGATCTTGGCCTCAGATTATCAAGAGATAAATTTGTTATAAGAAATGATAAAATTGTAATTCTTCCCACCCACACAAATAGAACCAATTTCCCTCTTTAGGACCCTGAGAAATAAACATACCCTCACAGAAAGGCTATTTATCATTGTTGTCTTAATTAGGTCCAATTGAGGAAGTCAATTCCCTTCTGAAAATGACGAACTTCGTTCCAACCTACCAGCACCATTTTGCAGGACATGTCTCATAACCTCCAGTCATTTATCACTATTCCCAAATGCCAGTATCTTCAAAGGCAAGGCAGGTGTTCCTCATTCCGGTTCACTATATCTGTCATTTTCCCAGTGTGAAGATGCTACCTGATTTCTGATACAAATAACATTTCAAAGGACTCATTTCAGTTTTCTTAAGGTTACAAAATTCAGTTCATAAAAATTAGTTAGGTATATTTTACTTCCTATCTTTTGACTCTCCATTTAGGTAGCTAACTGTAAAATTTAGCCAGAAAATGCACTTGATGCAAGACATAAGGGGAAATGGGGAACAAAAAGCCCACAGTCTCTCTTTCCATTTCCTGTCATTACAGTGAAAGGTGGAAAAAAATGTATGGCTAGAACCTAGATAGCAGGTTTTCTACACCGCCTGGACTTACAGACAATGGATACAACAGACAGTCCTGCTTAAAAATCATAAAGATCATTGTTATTATATCACTACCTCAATTAATAGGGAAGGTCCGGAACTCAGTATGTGGTTAAAGATGGTTCGATGAAGGTATCACATTTGATGAAATATTCTTACAAACTGGTATATCTCACATTAAAAAGCATACTTAGAAGATGCCTGCTTTCTTCATAATAAAACGCTTAGTAATATTCATGTGTTAGATAAAAGAAGACAAGAAATGACCAGTGTGTTTGACAACAGCCTACCTGCTACAAAATTGCTGGGTGTTCTTAGGCAAATCTCTCAACTTTTTTTCTGGACCATGACTTCTTCCTTTGTAATGTGGAAAGAAATATCACTCTCTTTATGAGAAAGTAAGATAATGCATGTATAGAACTGTTAGTTTCATGTAAGAAAAAAGTTTTGGAATGAAGAATGTCATTCAATGCTGAAATAATAAAGGTTTTTGAACATTCAAATGGATAAAAGGATATAATCTCCTTAGCACTGTCACAACTCCATGGCCAAATTTTAATCACTGAATTGAACCCATTGTATTTTTCCTATTATTTTATGTCAGTTTTTTCAGTAGGCTTTGAACCCCTCAAGGGCAGGGACAATGCAGTACGTGTAGTTTTACTTCCAGAAATTAGCACAGGATTCTACAGTGTAATAAGCACTCATTCATTCCGTATCTATTGAAAAAAACTGAAGACAGTGAGAAAGGAATATGGGATTAACAAAGCACTTCGTTCTCCTCCCCTGTCCTTCTTTTGTACAACACCAGGAAATAAGTCTGATACTTTGAAATTTCTCGGGCTTTGAGTTCTGAATAAATGGGAGTTTACAATGAACCTTAACTAATTTGAACTACTTAAATGTCTAAGTAATAAAGCCATAAGAAGAGCCAACTCTCACACCATGTTTCAACTAATCAATAGGTATGTAGGAATGTTCAGTTTACACCAAGTTTTTCTAACATCTGTAAAGGCTGATGAATCAGACTGTTCAAAAATCACACGGAAGAGAAAACCATTCTCCTCCCCTTGGGATTTGCTATGAGAAAAGACCTTGAGTAGGAAATGAAAGATTCAATTCTCAAATGACCTAATTATGGTTAGGAAAAACATATAAAATGAAGGAGAAGAGAGGAGGAAGGGGGAACCGAGGGACTTAATCATTTCCCCCTTTACAAACAAATGTAAAACTGTATCAGACCTCTAAGTTATTAGCTTCTCTCTCAGGATTGTAGTAGGTGAAGTCTGGGGAAGGTAGAGATGCTTAGGAAATTAGAATAAGAGAGAAGGAAGCCAGAGAGATAATGGTGAATGAAGTTTACTTTATCTCTGATATATGAAAAAACATCTCCCAATAGATGTCTCCTCTTTAAAATATTCCTGCACAGGGTTAATGAATTTAAATCACTGTGCACACACTCCCATACCCTGACCACACTTTTAGCCTTTTCAGTACAACCTGCCATTTTCAATGACCCAGAGTTCACTCCAAATTGTGGTTATGCAGAGGCGTCTATCATTATTTCCATTGTAAACTGTAATTACCCTATATTTACTTTTGAATTGTTTTAAATCTTATGAAGCTGTATCTCGGCATCAAATATCAGAGGACAGATGATTTTTTAAATTGTTCTGCTTTTTAAAAAACTCAAAATGATTAAAATATTGTTTACTTTGAGGTAAAAATATGTACTCTTAGTTTTTATACCCTTAGTTTTGAGCCCTTCATTTGCAGGTAGATATTTTAAAAATAATAGTAGACAGTATTTTTGAACCAGGAGGAAAAAGTACTTAGTGATACTTGCATCTATTTGTTATGCAGTGAGGAAAATAGAATTTTGGCAAAGAAAAGCTATAGGGAGGAAACTTGAGTAAATATTTTAAGTTGTGTTCATCTTTAAGTTCATTGTTTTTAATTTTAATTTCAATGATGGTATTTGAATGACGGTTACAGATGGCAAAAATGCTTCATCTGTAACCTCCAATTTCCATACAGTCTGTGCACCCAACCCAACGGCCACATCACTGAGAGTGTAATCACAAGATTTGAACTAGAAAAAAGGAAAAAGGGTGATAATCTGAAAACATTATGATTAAGTTTTTCTCAAGTCATAATTTCTTCCTATTTTATTTATTTATTTATTTATTTACTTATTTATTTAAAAGATATACAAACAAAAATGAAACAGTTTCAATATAGGTTAGTAGAACAATAATTAATATATTGCATATTGTTTTCTTCATAGTAGTTATTCAGAGTACAAGATATAGGCATGATATCTTGTTCAAACAATATTAGCAAAAACTTTTCAATGAAATAAGTGAAAATAACTGTGTAACTATCTTTACTATCTTTACTATATATTCTTTTCCTCTTTCTTTTTCTCCTTGCCCCTATCATAGTTTGTATTTTCTTTTGAGCAGTTTCTTCCTAATTCAAAATATCTATTGTACATTTTGGATCTCATTTACTTATTCCATTTCTCACATTAGTGAGACAAAAAGATATTTACATGTATGGATCTGATTTATTTAACTTATGAGTATGGTCTCCAGTTGCATACATTTACCTATAAAAGCCTCCAGTTTATGCTTCATTATAGTTGAGTAGTAATTTTTATATATACAAAAAACTACATCTTTTTTTATCCATTCCTTGGTTGATGGGAATTAATGAAACTTTGGTGAGGATTTTTCTCCATAATTTGGGGAAGTTTATGAGCGAGCTCCATCCCTCTCCCAAATGACTGATATGCTTCTTATTTCCATGTGACATATTCAGATGACACTTTAGCGATTCAAGTTGCAAATTTTTTATAAGGATGTCATTTATTATGCTAAGAATAGGGGTTTCTGCCCTGAGCATCAGTTCTATACTCTAGTGAAGAGTATACTAATGTTATGGTTTCAGTGAACATATGATGACTTTAATTAGTATACGAAAAGTAGTGTGCTTTTCATCTTGAGTCGGTAAGATGAGACTTAATTTTTAATATTATTATTTGTATCTTTACTTTGTGATTTGCCTATGATTTCTTATTTTTAAAGTTGTATGTTATTTGATGTTCAAAGAAACATATGAGTTACATATTGCACTGATTTTTTATATTAAGAGATAGTGGTCTTGGATTGGGCTCAATGAATATTCAAAAATTTAAAATTTCTAATTCGAGATTTACTAAGCGTAGGCCTAACACCTGCAGACATGCTAACTTGGTAGTCTTCAGGTAAATAACAAAATCAGTCTTAATCTTCAGTAGAGTATGTGTGTGTGTGTGTGTGTGTGTGTGTTGGATGGGGGACAGAGGAATGTAATTACAACTTAGACTGGCCCTGTGTGATGAGTCTTGAGAGCTAAGGAGATATCTACCACCTATGGGACACTAATTCAGATTTATTCATTCATGCTGTGTCCTATTTTTCATTCTCCCTAGGAGTTGCTGCAGCAGGGGGAAAAAGCAAATAAAATACACCACTGAAACAGATCTCTCCCACATCTGTTTCACACAGCAGACTCCTATATAAGTGATTTTTTTGGAAAACAATTAATTGCTAGTCCTCTGCACCATTAAGACTCACCCCTTCACCATTTAGAGTCAGCTCATCACACTGGCTCCTACTCCTGCAACTTGACAGTGGTCTCATGGGCTGTGTTATTAACCCATGAGAAAAATTCCTCACTTTAGAATCTGCTAAAATTTGTCCAGTATCCTTGGAATGGGTAATAATCACAGTGTATTAACAAAGGCAGTCCACCCCCAGAACAATGCAGCCTGACTGTCTTGGGAGACAGTTTCTCAAGAACTACAAAATAGTCTCAGTACTTTGCTTGATGTCTACTCCCAGGAGACAGAGGTACTGAGAATGAAGACATTTGGCTGTTACTGAGCTAAACATTCTTTTTGTCCTTTTCTAGTACTTTGTAGGTTCTCCTTTTCCCCTAGAAGTGTCACTTTGGGCAAATTCAACACAATGCTCCATCTCTTAAAGGATGTCCCATCATACCGGAGCCAGAAGAACACCTCTGAGTATCTAGATTATGGGAAATCCTCAAACAATACTACTGTATTACTGTTCTGATTTTTGTTAAAGACAAAAATCTTTCTAGCATTTATTAAATGGTAAAAAAAATATTGAGCACTGTTGCATTATATGCTAACACTAATACAACAAGGGAGAGCCACTGAACAAAAACCAAAGGCAACCGAGGCTCCATA
Source organism: Dolichotis patagonum (assembly GCA_004027295.1). Taxonomy (NCBI): domain Eukaryota; kingdom Metazoa; phylum Chordata; class Mammalia; order Rodentia; family Caviidae; genus Dolichotis; species Dolichotis patagonum. The sequence goes on from PVJX010004735.1 coordinate 71,606, forward strand.
GCCCATGAGCAGAGTGAAGGAGTAAGTATCTACAAAATTAGCCATAGGAACTATTAAGGGTAGAATATATGACTCAACTGAATTTGCTAGGATTCTTGCTAAAACTGGATGATTTACAATTGTCAAGGACAGAAAGTGCAAAGATAAAGCTTTTCTGAGAAAATGACCCCAAAGAATCTGAATGGAGTTTGCCAGAAGAGAGAATCTTTGTTATCTCTAACATTCATGCAAAAGTTGTACAGTGCAATGCTTTACAGAAACGGAAATGTTTTGTGAATGATGTTTTGGTGTCTTGCCCATAGCTCTACAGTTACTACCAATCACTTTCTGCCTGCAGTACTCTAACACAATGTATTCATAAGCTGAAGCTGTTTTATTGCTTCCCACAATAACTGAGATTTTTTACCTCTGTGAAACCTCAGCAGTTTCTCAGAAGAGAAGAAGGTAAGAAGATATTTTTAAGTGTCAAAATTTGATTAACAATAGGTAGGCCTTATACATCATTGCAAGATTGGTAAAAACAGGAAAGGGAAAATTTGTGAGTAACAGATTCAAATAATCTTAGGGTAAAACGTATCTTGAAGGGTTGGTGGACTTTTTAAGGAAGTTTCTATGTTGAGTAACCAAACCATTTTTATAGCAGGAAGTAATCATAAAGGTAAAAAAAAAATTCTGAGGAATAGAGCAAAATAGTGAAACACAATTCAATGTACACTGTGCCCAGGCATACTTTGAAGGTGGCCAGGTTGGTTCCCATAGCCTGTTAGAAAACTGGAAAATTGAAATGGAGCATTATATCCTGTATCCTCAAGGAGCAGAACAGCTCAAAATACAGTCTACTGCTCATTTTTACTTTCTGATGAAACTCAGAGTCTGTAGTAACAATATAGCAGTGGGATATGCTGAAAAAAATTCCATTTCAGGTGCCAAAAATAATGGTTTCTAGTCTTAGCTCTGACCCTATCATGCCAGGTGACTTTTGGCAGCATAACATAACTTATTAAACATAGTCCTCAGTACATGAGAATTTTTAAAAATTTGATTGCAATATTTCTAAAGTCCTTATACTACTAACATTGTGTGATTCTATTTTCCTATTTATGAAACAGTAGGGAAGATTTTTGGTATGAATTTAAAGATGAAAACCTTAAACATCCACTGGTTTACTTTACTATTTTAAAAATGTTTAATGACAACACATATCTTGCTAGTACAAAAGCCAGTCATCTTTGCCAGATAGAATACCAAAGAGCAGAATACAGGCATGAGTTCCCTTTTCTAAATGTTGTCTAAATGCACATGGCCAAACAATAGGATACATAAAGCACAACTTATATGTAGTAGTTTGAATGCGTAACTGTGCCTATTGACTTGAAGAAGGCACAAAGTAGAGGAAAGCCATCAAAATTTATGCTGCAAAAAAGTATAATCACTCAGAAAAATATTCAAATATATGATTTCTTTAAAGAAATCAAATTACAAAATATTATATATGTTATACTTACTGTTTTGTATAGAAATATCTACGTATGCATACATATTTGGAATGTAAGACCAAATAGCATTCTATAATATAAAATATTAAGGTGAATGCATTGGTTATAATCAAGGAGGAAGCAAAATCAGGGTAAACATTTCCTTAGTATTTGTGTTTGATATAATAGAACTCTTTAGACTGACAGTGTGTTTGACTTTCCTTTTATATTCATTTGAATCAAGATAAGGTACCATAACACAGCAGATAGTTCTTAAAAACAAATAGTTTATTTGAGATGAAACAACCCATAAACTCATGAGCATTTTTTCACTGAGATGATAGTAATAAAGGAAGCAGACACAGAAAAGGTGCAATACTCTAGACTTCTGTTATATATATGGTTTCACTTGCCATTGCCTCAGTTACCTATGGTCAAGTGTGGTCCCAACCTATTAAATGAAAAATGTTTCAAAAAAATTTCTAAATTGTAAATTACATACAATTCTTGATAACATGATGAAATCTTGAACCCTTTTCTGCTCTGTTTTGCCTTGATGTAGTGTATTTACATTTTTATACATTCCCTGTCCTCTAATCACTTATAACCATCTCAATTAAGAGAACAACTATCGCTATATCAAAAGTACACATTTTCAAGGAACCTTTATAAATATAAATCTATGTATGCATGTATGTATGTATATATATACATATATATATATATATATATATATATATATATATATATATATATATTAGTGATACACACAGATTTCATTTTGGCAGATGCATGTATGCATGCAACATACTTTGATCATTTCCAATCTTTGATTACCCCATTTCTCTTTTTTCTGTTTTTCTTTTCCAATAGTGCCACTTCTATTCCTCTCTGTCTCTCTCTTTCTCATATGAGATATAAATCATGCAACAATTGTCTTTCTGACTCTGGCTTATTTTATATAACACGATAATCTCCAGTTCCATCTATTTGCTTATAAATAACATGATTTCATTACATTTATGGTTGAAAAATACTCTATTTTATAGATGTATCATATATCATTCATTCATTAATTTGTTGATAGGCACCTAGGCTGATGTCATAGTTTAGCTTTTGTGAGCTGTGTATAATAAGCGTGGTTATGCAGGTGGCTCTGTAGTATACAGATTTTAATACTTTGAGGGATATATGAAAGAGTTGTATTTTTTGGTCATGTATTAACTCAATTTTTTGTCTTTTTAAAGAAACTTCATACTGATTTCTATAGTGGCTGGTAATTTGGATTCTTACCAACAATGATAAGAAAGAAACCTTATTTAACTTAATAGTGCCCCTCAAGTAAAATAATAGTAATGTTATCAATTTAAATACCAAGAAAAGACTATAAAACGTGTCCTTTAAGTGAAAATTGAAAACACAGTAAGATAAATTTTAGAAACAGAAAGAACATGATGACATAACCTTTGTTACAATGTACTGTTATAATTATCCTATTGTATGACTGGATATGACAGTTAATCTCTCAGTGTGACTGTTCTATAAATTTTATCATATGTATATCTGTGCAGCAAAAACAGAATTATGTTTTTAGGTACTAATCTCAGATTTAGGTATCTGATGGGTGGCTTAAAACATGTACTCCACTGACAAGGTGGGAACACTGTATCTTGGTAACTATCCTAATGGTAGATTCGCCTCATTTTTTGCCCAGAGGGTACAGTAGACAGTAATGAAGCACTATGTTTCCATTTTGCTACTAAAGCTTGCAAATATCAGAGCTGAATTCTTATTAAACCTTCTGATTTCATTTAATATCCAGCTATATTTATGGATCTTAAAAACAGTGTGTTTTTTTAATTAAAGTTCTATTATAGGGATTTAGTGGCTTGCCTGGCATGCACATGGACTTGGGTTTGATCCCCAGTACCTCTAATTTGCTGAATAGATAATATATTCATTGGTTGCTTCTTTTAAGAATTTGAAAATCACATGTCTTGTTTTTATTGTGGCAATTTAATATTAAAAAATCAAAATAAAATGTAATGACTTGAACATGCAATTCACAAAACAAGAAAAAAGCATGAAATGCACAACACAATCACAGTAATATATTAATAATTTGTGTGTGTATTTATTTATCTTTTATATTTTACTTATTTTGCTGGTAATGAAGTAAATCTTTTTTGTTCCAACTTTTTTATTAGTGTATGTTTTCAGTACATAATGATCACAAACTGATCATGAGGAATTTTTGCATGTATGTAATCATCTTAATTATTTTTTGTTTCCCTTAATTGACCTTCCTTCCAACTTTTCTTCTCGTCTCCACTTTTAAAATTTCTATTTTCATTTTTTCTTTAAATCTTAGTTTTTAACCACTTTCTCTTACTTTCCCCATTTCTCCAACCATCTCTTCTTCCCTTTCCCATTTTAAAAGAGTTCTTTATACTTCCTAATATTGATTCCCTGTTTTACTCCTTGTTTATAATTTGGGTTGCTCACACAAGAAAAGCAATGCAATATTTACAGTTGTGTGTCTAATTTATTTCACTTAAGATTATACATTAAGATTATAGTTTCAAGGTGAATCCATTTACATAAAAGTGCCTGAAGTCTGTCTTTCTTTATGACAGAATAATACCCCATTGTTTACAAACACATTTTGTACATTCATTCATCTATTATTGGATATATGGGCTGGTACAACCACCATATGGAGATTCCTCAAAGAATTTAAAGTATAGGTTGCATTTTACGCAGCTATTCCCTTTATAGGTGTGTTTTCAGAAGAGTTAAATTTACCATACCACAGGGAGGTATGCATAGCCATGTTTATAATGGCAAAATTTATTATGTGTGTTATAACACAACATAGTCATTCTCAAATATATTACTTTAACTTGTTTTGAACAACTAGGATATTTTTCCTAAGTTGAATCATTAAGTAGTATATTTTTTGATACATAAATATCTGAAGATATCTTTTTCTTATTGGTAAATAATTGTTGGGCTAGGTTGATAATTTTTTTTTATTTTAAGACAAATACAATAAAAACAATGATACAGAATTTCAAAGCAAGATAATAGGAGATTAACAATGTCTAATATATTATATAGTGTTATCTTCAATGTAGTTGCTTAGATTACATGATACAGGCATGAAAAATTGTTCAAAAATATAAATGTAAACTGTTTTGTTCAATGAATTAATGTAATTTAGTAGTGTGATTATCTGAGTTATCTTGTATATACATATTTTTCCTTTTCCCTTCCTTCTTTTCTCCTTTCCCCATCCCAGTTATTCTTTTCTTTTGAGCAGTTTCTTGCCATTTCACAATATCTACGGCACATTTTGGAAGTTATTTGCTCTTTCACTTTCTTATACTAAGGAGACAATATGATGTTTACACATAAGAGTATGATTTATTTCACTTATGAATATGGTCTTAAGTTGCATCCATTTATCTATGAATGTTTCGAGTTTATGCTTGTTTATAGCTGAGTAGTACTGCGCTGAATAAAAATATCACTTATTTTTAATAAATTCTGTGGTCTATGGGCATTTCGGTTGTTTCCAAGATTTAGCTATTATAAATTGTGCTGCTATAAACTGGGCGCACATGTATCTCTGTGGTATGATGTTTTTAATTCTTCTGGGAAAATACCCAGAAAAGGAATAGCTTGACTGAATAGAACTTCCAATCCTAGTTTTTGGGAAGTCTCCACACTGATTTCCATAGTGGTTGCGCCAGTCTATGGTCTCACCAACAATGAAAAATAGGTCAGGCTTAATTCTCTTGGCATTTTCTTTCTCATCGAAGAAAATTGTTCATTTGTTTGCCAGCTTTTAATTTTAGTGAAACAGTGACAAATGAATGTTACACATATTTTATTTTTAGATAGCATGTTTTTCAGTTGTTTGCTTTTTTGTAGGTTTGTTGGTATGGTGATTTATATGTGTTTTCCTTTTCATTAATAGGTTATCCATAGATATGGATTTCTTTTCTTTCATTTTAACTTACTCAGTGAGTTTTTCCATTTTATAGATTGTTTTGTTTGATGATGTCTCCTTGAACAATAAATATGTTAGTATATTTCAGTAAGATTATACATATATAACACATTTGTGCATATGAATGCAATATTTCGGATAATAAATTTGTATAATTAGTTATCAAATATATTTTATGATTTAGATTTACATATTTAAATTAAGAAAATCTGTTTTTTATGTCCTGGTTCTATTGTTTGCTGGCTACATGACATTGGAAAATTACATAAGCCCACTATGGATTCAATCTCCATTAAATAGAGTAATAATAACTATATGTATGATTTCTGAAAGGAGTAAATGAGCTATAGCATGCAGCATTTTAAAAACTGTTCCTTGCATATAGTAATAACTCACTGAAATCAGATGTTTTCATCTTTTCCCCTATCATTATTTTTTTGGGGTACTCAGGATAAAACTCAAGTCCTCTCACTTAAAAGGCAAATGCTTGAGCCACTGAGCAAAGTTTCCAGGCCGCTGTCATGTTTTTAAATTTGGTGAATATTTTATGCATCACCAAGTAATATTTACTAGTTGTTTGTCTCCTTTTAATAACACTTTGTCACTATTTTATAAGAACTTCACATATACTATAAATTCTAAAATGCACAACTATGTATTACAGAATTTCTAATGTTGTCCCCTTTTTTGTTTTTACTGGTTTATATGCATTTAAATGATTCAATTTCATAGATCACTTAAATTCAGGAGAAAAGTTTCCCAAGGGAAGAAAGTTGATAAACTATGTCAGACACCCTGTTGCTGTTTAATTCAATTTTATTCTCTCTGATTATTGGACCTTTTTAGTTATCTTCAACAAAATTAATTATGTGATGATATGAATCATCATATACTTTGGCAAGTATATTTAAGGACTGGTAACAAGTAGTACTTTTTAGCTAACTATTTCTCAGTGATGGGTGATTTCAGAAGAAGATGGAAAGTTTCCAGTGTTGATTGAGAGTATGTCTTCTTTGTGCCAGAAAAGTAGTGACCAACTGCCAAATCAGTGACTATTTCCTTATCCCGTGTGTTATTTTTATTTTAAATGCCTTTTGACACTGCATTTCATCTCTATTTTTGCATAATATCAACTATTTTTCATTGGTTTTACTCAAGAACCATTTCATTATTTCTACTACCTTCCCTGTAGTCAATTATGATTGTGAGGTCTAATCCATTTTAGTTTCTTCAAACCAACTTCAATGTGAAGATCAAAACAGAAAGAAGACATGACAATATGGTTGAATCTGCCAACTTGGGCATTAGTTGATCACTACACTAACCAAATGTTCTTGTAATATTAATTTTGTACCAGAAGCTGAGAAAAATGCTGAGGATAGAGCACTATTGTTCATTATACAAGAAAAAGAAAATTTGCAAAATATTCATGTAAATGAAAAATTGTAATGCTGATTTATTATTCCAGATGAAGATATAAAATGAAAGAACAAATTTAGATCAAAAAATACAAAGTGTTACGGTTTAGACCTAAAATGTCTCCCAAAAGCCTCATATGTCAGAGTGGGGTTTCTGAAAGGTGATTGAAACATTGGGTTCTCTATAAGTTGGTGGATTAATTTATTGATGAATTCACATATGAATGTGCTGTTAGAAAGAAGGACATGGTCAGGAGAGGTAGGTGGCCAAGGATGTGACCTGGAAGGTTATATTCTTTCGCCAGTGTGAACCTTTTCTCTTTCCATCATGGTTGCCATGGAATGAACAACTTTCCTTTGGTGTGTCACCATACCATTTGTGCCTCGAAACCAACCAACTACTAATTCAATGCCCTGAAAATGTAGCCCAAATTTTCTCTTCCTTTATCTTCCCAGTTTTGGGTATCCTGTCCCAGAGATGAGAACTTGGTTAATACAGAGAGAAAACACAGAAAGAGAGACAGAATAGATTGGGAGGCGACTAAGCAATCCAGGAAGTAAGGGAAGGTGATAGGAGGGTCCACATTAGAGTAGACCCTTCATTTGGAGACCACAAATAATCTTAATTTGTGGGGAATATTTAATAGCCATTGATCATCTCAGAAATTTGTGTTTATAGAGAGTTTTAAATTAAAATGTGTTAAACTCCTCCACTTATCAGACAAACCTACTATGATTGAGAAAACTTGGCTAAAAATTTTATCTCAACTAACACTTCTCTATACCATCAAATCTCTTTTTTCTAATTTTGAAACAGGATATTTTTGCTAAATTCAAATTAGTTACCACATAAATTTGTAAAACAACTAAGAATTTGAAATCAAATATGGATAAGAAAGCATAAATATTAAAACTGCAGAACACATAAAATATTTGTTGTACCAATACATTTCATTAGGATCTGTGCATGATCAGAATGAAGAGTTTCATTTCCATTTTTTTGTGTATTATTAAAAGTAACAGGAAGATTTTCTCTAACTCTGGTCACCTCTGTAAAATAAACTTTATTTTCATCACTGTGAATCTGGACAACATAAGAAAGACAAATGTATTCATGGTGCCTGCTCTGCTAATAGTCAAAAATATGTCATAACTTTCATGAGAATGAAAAATGCAGGGTATCATTTTTCTACCATTGAAAGTCTAAGAACAATGTGTTTGTTAATTCTTTAAAAGTTTGTTTTAACTTTCCTTTTTTTGTTTTAATTTGGCTAGCCAACTCTTCTGACTCCATTTCACTGTTTACAACATACAATTATATTTGCTTTTCAGAAATCTTGCATTGATTGCATTTACCTACCTATTTACCTAAGCACCTACAAACTACACACTTGCCATTCAAGCGTTTAATTGTAACATGGAAGAAGGTTGAATACCCTTGCCTAAATGAAGAAAAATGGATCCTGTCTAAAACAGAAAACTTTTTTACAAATATTGGTTTTTAAAAATATTAGGAAACAGCAAGACCTGGATTTAAATCCCTGCTGTTTCACTGATCGGTTGAGTGATTTAGAGCAAATTACTTTTTTCTCTGATCCATTTTTCTCTGATCTATAAACTGGGACTAAAGAGAGCACCTACCTCATAGTGCTGTGTGAAGATTAAATAAGATGACCTGTTAAATTTGCCTGGTGGTCCAGAGATATAGCTTAGTGGTACAGTGCCTGCCTGGCAAGTGTGCAGGTCTGAGTTTTATTCCTGGTGCCAATAAATAAATAAATAAATAAGCCTGGGGCCTAGCATGACACAACAAATATACTCTGAAAGTATTTTTATTCATTGAAATATTTTTCAAATTCACTTAAAAAATCTCAAACCATAATCGTTTTCAAATTTTCTTATCCACCGTTCTATTTGCAAATGGGCCACATTGTATTCATAGACAATTACATAACTCACTGACTAATATGGCACTTCAGTTAAACTTCTCTGCTAAGCACTCAACCAATTAACTTGTCAGAATCTATCATACATGAGTTAATTGTAGCTTCATTACACTTTCATTTCATTTGTGACCAAAACTCTAAGAGATCTTATGGCTTTTAGCCTACTTCTGCTGAGCTATCTACAAAGTATGGACTGATGAAGATTCCTCTTTTCTGAAGTTAACTTAGTTTGCATTCAATTGTATAGAATTTTTGTCCAAAATTTATACCTGACATATGAAACAGATTCTTGATAGGCATGTTTCTGAACTCCCACATATACTTATAAGGTACCATCTACTGGTAGCTTTACATATGCTTCTGTACTGTAAATATGTATGATTTTAGCATATAGTAGTTAACAAGACACAATGTGCTGTTGACCTACATTACTTTAGAGAATTGCTGAGTCTGTAATATAAATTTTCATTGGTCAAGTATTTGATAAGATAGCTTCAGAATGGAATAAAGTCATAAAAATATACAGATAATTAATAATAATAAAAATAGTTATAACTGTTAGCTGTCTCTGAGGTGCCAACAGTTTATAAGGATTATCTACTAGAATATTCACAATAACTATTTGGAGTGGAACCATTTAACATATGGAAAATGATGATAGTATAGATTTATCAAGATTTGTGGTAATAATTTTGGGTGCTGAAATTTTAAACGGTATCTATGGCTTTACAACACGAGGTTTTAGCAATGCTGCTGTCCTCAGAGTATATATTTTTTCAATTCCATGGCCCTGAAAGAAACTAAAGTGCTGTCTATATAAACAAATGTAGTTACTGTTGTTCCTAGGTTTGTGATATATATCCTGTATATTATCATCATTCTGTCATTGTAGCAAAATATATGACATGAATAAGCAAAAATTGGAAAGATCTATTTTCTTTCTCAGTTTCAGAATTTTCAATCCTTTGTTGACTTGTTCCATTATTATACATCTGAGATGAGGCAGGAACATGAAGGAAAAGTTTGGCAGAGGAAAGCAGCTCACTGTGTGACAGCCAGAAAGGAAAAAGAGGGAGGGGGAGAGAGACAAAGATCTCATGATCTAAGCACATACTGAAAGCCCCATATCTGGACACATTAAATATTTGGTGAGCATTTTAGATTTAAAATAAAACATTCTTCCACTTAACACTAAAATGTCCATTTTCATTTCATTGTACAAAATGAATTTAGTTTATCTACAAGAATCACCAAATTGTTAATAGTTCCAGAGTTGCTCATGACTGCAGTGGATATTCTCTTAGGGACTCATGGCTTGGTCTTAGCAGTAAACCACTGTAAAAATCCAAAAGAAACTTCATACTCTTAGAGCAAAACACCACAGGAAAAAAGTTATTGTTCTAAAATGGAGAATTGCAGGAAAATAAAGGAATTATACCAAACAAATCTACAACCCAGCAGACATAATATTAACTCCTGTAACTCTATGTCTAGGATTCAGGACCCATGGCGGCATGATATGAGATTCAAATTGCTTGGACCGTCTTGCCCCTAGGCCTTGTTTGCTGTAGCTCATATAGTCTCTCAAGTTCCATATTCATACCATCTTCTACTTCCTAGGGTCTCCATGGCCCTTTGGTTTCATGCATTATCAGAGACTGTGACTTTGTCACACCACATTGATGGACTCATATGCTATCCTTTGAAATACTGGTCAAAGATTCCATGATCTCATAATTTTGCATTCTGCATGTCTGAAAGTCACTCATAATGTGGATGATGACAAGAATGCTGGCAGCTAAAACAGTATAAAGCAACATCTAATTGTCTGAATGGCTCAGTGTAGGGCAACACTTCCCTAGATATCCCTAAGTGAATAGAGTACACTAAAACTGTTTTCTTAAAGCAAAGTCTTGCAAATCATTTTACACTTTTCCATGTTAGATGGTGTCTGGCAAATTCCTGACATTGCCTTAAGTTATCTTTCATATCGTTTTGAAGCAAAATACTTGGGATTGAACCAAAGGCCTTCACAGTGAGTACAACACACATCCTTTTTTTTTTTTTTTTGGTACTGGGGTTTGAACTCATGACCCCATGCTTACTAGACAGGTGCTTATGGTGCTGAGTTAAATCCCCGACCCCCCTCTCTTTTTTTATTTTGTGACAGACCTGTTTAAATCAATAACCTGACCAAACTGGGCTTGAACTTGTGATCCTCCTGCCTCACGCTTCCATGGTTCTCGGATTCGAGGTGTGTACCACCAAACCTGATTTGGCTTCTTTTTCTGGCACTTATCTCTTCAGTAATAACATACTCTTTATTCCTGTCTTTACAATGTCATCCTTTATGGCCAAACTGTACTTTATAAAAATATGTCCACTGTTTTCTGTCTCATTATTTTCACTGTAAATGTGGCAGAAAATCAACCAACCATACTCATGCCACAGTGGGAATGCAGTAGTTGTCTATATTACAATGGGATAAAGGCCATACCGTAAGTTTGAACAAAGAAATTTCAGAGTAAAGAATGATGATGACACTTCTCCCGGATGCAATAATATAATGTGGAAAATAATGTTAAACACAAAAGAGGGAGAAAAGAATATCAACAGGGAGACTATTATGAACACACAGTTATAAAGATGTGCACAAAGAGAAGAACAAGTATAAGTAATTCATGGTCAGAGAAGAGTATGTATGGAAATTTTATACAGTGAAGAACAGAGGCTAAATTGTGAAGAAAACTGGATGCATTGTAGTGTGTTAGCAGTGGTATGTGTAACTGTGTGTGTGAATATGTATGTGTATATGGGGTGTTTTTTAAAAACTATGTTATCTAGAGGTAAGAAAATAAAGGAAAATATTGAGTGATGATACTAGCTGTACAATTTAATCCCTGATTTACTGTGTAATTTATGATCTAGGAAAGTTATTTAATGCCATTAAGCCTGTTTTTCTAAAAGTAAAGGAAGAAAATATTTCCAACCTCATTATTTTTTGAGAAGATCACGTGATGTATTTTTGAAAAGATTACATGAGTTTAAATAACAAAACAACTAGAAGGTCTGGAACACAGTAGGTGTACTGAAACGCTCATGTGCTTTCTAGTCGCTCCTGAACTACTTATCACTTGAATGTCTCATCTCTCAGTTGTACTGTGTGTGTACCAATATATTATACAAGTCAATGTGTGATAAAATTTTTTCTGTTAAGTGATATCTAACTTCTCCTTCTACTTATATGAACTTCTTATGTGTACTATTGCCACAAAGCATAAACAGAAATGCTCTACCTTATAGTAACATGGAAGGTAAGGTTAACAATGATAGACAATTATGAAGAACACAATGTTCATGAAGGTAGTAAATATGAATATAAATATAAATGCTCTTGTCATTAATTCCCTTGTACTTTCATGTATTAATCAAATAAATATTTAACAACTATTTATAATTTGCCTGGTGAATGATACTGACTCAGAGATTTCTAAAATGGAGTTTTCTCCCAAACAAATTGCATGCAGTTGGTCATTCATTTCATTCACTTATATATTAGAGCACTCTTTTGCAATATCTTTACTTTCTCAGCACAAACACATATGTAAACATATAAATACATCATCTACAAAGTTTAATATCTTTACCAAAGTCCATATTTAATGTCTACATATTCTGAAATTTAGGTATAAGTATTCAGTATTTAGTGTTCAGATTTATTCGTTAGACTGCTCCCTAAACCTCTCAATAATTGTTTTTGGGCTAGTGCTTTCAACTCTTTGTCCCTTGGAGGGAGATCACTGTAAGTACATTTTAATGCTTGCTAAAAAAGTTCAGTACAGCTGAAGGCTGATTGAAAATCAGATCTTCTTCCTAGTGTCATAAAGGCCATCTTGAGTCAATGACTGAAGAGCTATGCACCAGTACCCAGCTAAAATCCTTATACTTATCTTGGAAGACACATTGTCAACAAAGACATTCGTTTAAAGTAAGTAACCAAATTCCATTTTCAGTCCTACAATTCCAGTTTAGCACTGAAGATATTAACCAGTATTGTTATTGGTGAAATCCGATTGTGTTAAGAATGGTGCCTCGACAATCAGAGTGAATCAAAATAGGCAATTAGAATTCTGAGTTTAGTTCTCATCGCTATCCTACAGGATCACTTTGAGAAGCTTCTATCACATCTATCTAATTTTCTAAAAATAAAATCTTACTTGCTATAATCCTAAGTGATAATTTTTGGATTACTGAGTTTCCATGTATAACACTTTCAAGGTAAGTATATGCAAGGAATTCTTGTAGGTGCATGGTATAGGAAATTGATCAAATGAAATACATGGTTGGCCTTGAAAAATGCTACTTTTCATCTGTATAGCCAATAAACTAAAGAGCAAAGCAAAGTACTTAAATTCTCGTCTTTCCAGCATGACTCTAGTAGAGTGACTCAGCCTGATAGAGGAGAAAGACAGAAAGAGAGAAAATCTTATGTACCAAGTCATTATAAGATACATAAATATTACAATGCTTGTATTAACTGTACTATATGTACTTGTGCTACTTTAATATTTGAAATCTATTTCAGTGCTGTTTGTCACAAATAAATATTTTTTAAAACGTAAGTGTAACCAAACATTTGGGGAAAATTGTGAACACATGCTTCTATCATAACATACTGTCTCTCTGCTATATTATACATACTTATCACTACAGAGTATTTTATAGTTCATGTACATGTCAATTAATGTAAGCTAGTATTATATTCCTGATTTTGTAGTTATAAAATGAAAAGTCATAGAGATTACTGCTTGCTGTGATTTCCTACTTAGCACTAAAATTCTTACATTCTGCATTCACTGCCAGGGATCTCTCTGGCACAGCATGCTGTGTATAATAAATTGTTGTACAAGTAAAGAAATCTGTAGATGCTGAGAGATTTGAAAGATTAATTTTAGTCCAATATTTCAATGAAAGGACATTTCATTACTGAGGCAGAATACTTGTAATGTTGAAATGATGCATATTAGAAAGCACTCAAAACACATGGAGGCTTATGTTATTTTTAAACTTTTGATGATATCCAAAAATTTTCCAAAAATAAACAACTTTGGACATTATGTTCATGTTGTGTTTGACATACATGGTTTGTTAAGCTTCTTAAAACAAATAAAAGTACCTTTAGGATTTATCACATATGATTTTTTTTGTTGGAGATTCATAGTGCATACTGATAAAAAGGCTCTAAGAATTTTTTTGAGAATTTTTATAAAAAAATAAGTTTGTTTACATTTGTTAAGGTCTAATTTTCTTTTTCTCTGAACTTAACACCTGTTAGAATCCTGATATCCTAATATACAGGCAAAATGATATCTTCAAGATGAGAAACAATGGTTTCTCATGAAATTATCCTCTAAATTAAAACTAAAAGTATTCAAGAGAAATAGATGGTGAACATATTTTACTTATGGTCAGTATTATGAAAGAGAGAAACCATAGAGGTCATAGTCTCTTTTTCCCATGCTTAATAAAGACCCACAGATCACAGTTGTTCTACATATTCTAATGCCATTTATATCACATTTATGTGTAAATACATTCTGAGCATTTGTGGTCATGAGGAAAATAAAATGATCTTAGAATTTTTTAAATAAACACGTATCTGCTTTGAAATACCAGACCTTTATTTTCATAAGTTTTGAGATTTAAAAGTTTGTCTTCTATTTCATTTAAGTCCATTAACAAAAGAAATATTTTTAGCTTCTGTTTATTGCATTTATCAAACTTTGGAGCTTAATCAAATTCCAATTGTGAGGTAATGGCTTCTTTGTTGTTGTCTGAATATAACTCTTTTTTAGCCTACTGGATTATATTAAATGTTTCTCATACAGCTAGAACTAAACCATATTCTCACTTAGTCAGTGGCTAGGTCTCTTTTAAAATAAATTATCCCTGAGGTCCAATAGCCTAGGAATGGAGACAATGTTAAAAGTGTCATAGACCTGAAATCCCTCTGTGCTCAAAAAATTATGTCAGAGTAATTATGCTAGGTGGTGAAAGGAGTGATTGTGTCCTTTATATAAAGGGATTCTAGAAGATCTGAGATAAAAAATTGAGAAAGATGTTGAAACTGTAGAAGATTTTTTGCGATTCAAGTACTGCAATGCAAGACAATAAATAATATTGGTACTAGAGTCCTCAGTCCTTGAAAACAAACTAACGGTGAGAAGATCAAGAGTTGAATATTTTCTTTTTAGGTTTCATCTCTACTTCTGTCTTTTCAGCCTTGCCTGATACAAAATTATTGAATATATTACAGATTCTCAAATGAATTATACTTCCTCTTTTGTTATTTTGAGCATTCTATTTCCTCTGTCTAGAACTTTTGTACTTACACTCACTATAATTTGATAAATTCTTATTGCTACTTTATTGCCTTAAGATGTTATTTCTTCTTGGAAGGCAATTTGGACACTAATAAAACCTGCTTTTCCTCATCTAGCTTAGGATTTGAATATCCTACTTTGTCATTTCATGCCACCTTCATTTTATCAACAAGATACCCACAAAATGCATAATAAATTTTCTATTCAGTGGATTGTATTATTCTTGTTTATAATTTTATGTATAGCAGGAAATAACAGATAGTAGGTTCTCAATAAACATTAGCTAAAGGAATAAATATAATATCCTATTATTTTTATGTCATGAGTTATAATAATTTTCCTAAGAGTGTCATGCTATATTTTTCGAAGAATGGGAAGATAGGAGAAAAAATGATGTTTAGAACAGCATAAGATCTTTAAAATATTTACCATAAATCAGTTTGGCCAGGGAGAAAGATGAGATGATGCTACTGTTTTCAAGCTGAAAATTCAAGAACACCACGAATTTGTTTTGGGTGGTATCTGAACATAGTTGACATTCTCTTTGTGACTCTTTCATTCTAGACTATTAAAATACTTTTAAACTTTAATTACAGAATAGAATTACAAAACAAAGTAACAAAACATTTTTTGACTTTTAAAGAAATTGAAAGATGGCATTTGTAAATGAACAGAAGGATAAAAGCATATGAACGAATGCAACTGAAATTCACTTATATTAGCTATTTTAGAACACATTTTTAGATATATGAATTTAAAGGGCTCAACTTCAGTTCTCCATGTAAAGGTATTATTCATTAAAATGTTAGATATTCTATTTACAAAGAAAAATCATTTCTCCTTGTTACTTTATTGTCAGATGCTCATATCTATCTTTCACTATTTGTGGTTCTAACTGAAATTTGAGCAGAGAGAGGAAAAAGTGAAACCAAACAAGTTAAGATGAGCATTTGGCAATATACCAAGAAGGAGTATGGGCAGAGAAATTGACCTGTATTGTGCCATCTAACTGAGGCAAAAGGTTGCCTCTTTTAAAAAATTTAAATTAGTTTTATCTTTTCCACATTTCATAGTTTGGCTGAAACAGTGCTGCATTCCACTTTTCTCCAATATACTAAATGACAGGACCTGCATAATTTAAATTGTGTTTACACCAAAAGAAATGGTACAGTTTTCTGGGAAATGACAGTGCACTAATATCATAGTTTGGTTATAAAAGGAAGGAAAAAAACTTCAAAACATTTTCAGATGACAATTTTTAGAAATAGACTGTATTAATGTCTGCTTCCTGTACTTCAACTTTTAGGCTCAAATAATGTGAAAAATAATATGAAATGGACTGACTGCATTCTTTCTTGAATGAACTCTGGAAAAATTAATCAGTCAATAGTATGTCATTAAGGAAGACCTGTTAAGTTACTCTGTCATGCTATGCTCTCTGTTAGATGTCTTAGAAAGAATAACAAAATAGAATTATATTCTCAGACCTAAAAACTGCAATAATCCTGTTGAGGAATATAAAGTACACAGTCAAAATCATGAATATTTTACTAATTGTGAGTGCTAAAAAATATGTTCTTATGAAGGGGTCAAGGAAATATGTAGATGTTATTGCTGTCCAGTGGTACTAGGGAAATAAAGGTAAGAGACTTCAACATTTAGAAATGTCTTAACTAGGCCTTGAAGGGCTACAGTGTGTTTTCATTTCTTAGAGACTGGATAAATATTTTTTTTAAATTTTGCTTCAGTAATGCATGTTCAGGTAAATTATCAAAGCATTAGAAGGGAAGATGGAGAACAAGAGAATAGTGAAGATATTGTCTCAGATGGAGGAAAGCAACTTCACAAAGCAGTGCCTTAACATTTATGTTGCTTTAATACAACTTATGACAATAACCTTAAAGTTCAGGCTCATTTGTTCACACTGTCCTTTTTGTATTCATTACTGTAGGAAGACTACACAGACTCAGTAGTATAATTTAGAATAAAGGTAAAAAGTTATAACACTTGCCACATACCACAAACTGTTTTTACTACTTTAAAGGTTGTCATAATTTATACCTTAAATATCTCATAAAGCCTTATGCACCCATAAATGAGACTTTTGCTAGGTTTCTGGATCATGCTTATGTTATATTTGTAACTGGACTAGTCCAACAATACCCTTATAGCTGGATATATATATATATATATTTTCTCTTCCCTGAAGTATTGAGTCTACACTTTTGTCCCATCAATGAGATGGTAACTAAGATAGATTTTAGTACCAAGAGTAAGGTACATTGACTACATCTGTAAGTATATTTCCAAAGCCTTTGAAACTGGCTTTTGGGAGAAATTTGGAGAGGTTTGAAGACTGTAGAGAGGTAACGTTAGAATGCTGTGAGATGAGTTTGATTTAGTTCAGATATCAGAAGACAAAAATTATGTTAGAAATGTAGGATGTTTCATTTGGGATATGGACTCTAGGCAGCTGCACATTGCAGTCGGACACCAGGTCATGTATGTTAAGCTTTGGAGGAAATTTTTCTTATCCAGAGACACTGCAGAAGAGTGACATTAAAGGTAGTAGAATAATTAATCTGGAGGAAAAAAAATTCAAGGCAATCTAATGTTGATATGATGGGATTGATACTGTTAGAGGCTTTTAGCAAGCTCTAGCTTGAGAATAAAGGGAAGATTTCCCAGCATAATTATTTAAAATTTTTTAGCTTGTCCAAAAAGGATTCTTCAGTAAAGTTGCTGCGTAAGAAGACAGAGCATAGCAGGACTTGGTTGCTGAAAAATTAGCAATAAAATGCCAAGTACTTTGGAACAGAACAAAATAAAAGATGACTTAAGAGAATCACAAGAACCAGCAAAAGTCTACTCTGTGTAGTCTCAAATATGAAAGGCATTGATTAAAGAAGAGTCCCAGAGCACCATGTTCCAGAATGTCTGCAGTGTAGGGAATTTGTTCCTCAGGTCTGCTTTTATATCACTTAGCCATTCAAGCACTCAACGCATAAAACCAAGTTAGAAGTAAGTTGAGCAAAAGCTCCAGCTAGCAACAGAACTTGAAATCAACCATGAGGTGCTGGTTTAAAATGCATACAGAATACAATAGTTATATAACCAGGAAAGCTTCCACTAAGATTTTAGAAGAAGACTTGGGAAGCCAGGCAGTGTACCCCTGAGATGGCAATATGTGAAGCTGTGTTTATGAAGCCAAAAGTGTAATTGAGGCCTGAGAAAATTGGAGAAGCCAAGAACGTGGTTCATTTTAGAAAAGCCACAGAGTGAGCAAAGCCACCCAAAGAGAGAGACAGACTATGAAGAATACAGCCATTGGCACTGCCATAGAGGCAGCACTGCTTAAGTGCTTTGGAATTTACAACTTGCCACAGATTGCCTTGGGTGCTGGACATGGAAATACATGATTTACTGTTTTCCCTCCTGGATTTTGGTCTTACTTTGGTCCCATTTTTTTTCTATTCCCTCATTTCTATCTTTTGAAAAAGAAAGTTTATCTTGTGTCATTGTAAGTTGGAATTTTTAACTTTCATTTTATTTTTACAGAAGCTCACAGCTAAGAGTGTTCCTTAAATCTCAGAGACTTTGGACATGAACATTTATGCAATGCTAAAACTGTTAAGAATTTGGAAACTTCTAGGGATGGACTAAATGTGTTTTGCATAAAGGGATGTACATGAGTTTTTTTGGGGGGGGGACTAGGGGAAGAATTTTGTGATTTGTATCTAAGATTTCTCCCAAAACCTATGTGCTCATAAAGTGGGTTTTTAGAAAGTGACTGAATCATGGGTGTATGATACTCATCACTAGATTAGTCCACCGATGGGTTTACAGCTGGGTGTGGTATTGAGTGGAAACTGATAGGAAGAGATTTGTCAATGTGAGCATGTGTATATATATATATATATATATATATATATATATATATATGTATATATATATTCTTCCTCCTCCCTTGAGTTCTCTATACTTTCTTTTTTTTTTGAATTTCCCAAGTAAGTGCTTTTATTTTAATCTGAGAAAATTTTGATTTTTTTAAGGGTCATCCTCTAACTATATCCAAACCAATTTTAACTGTCTTAATTTAATTAATGTAACTTTATTTTTTTATTTTTTTATTTAAAAGAGAATAAAACAAAAGGGGGCAGTACAGAGCATATCAGAAGAGGACAACATAGGCAACACAGTACTTTACATTAAGTCAACTGGACATCAACAGTATGTAACACCATATCTCTTGCTCTGCTATAGTTGAGCATAGTTTCAATTACAATAATATCAAACATAACACAATAGTATAAAGCCATGCATACAGTGAAAGAATTCCAGGGCTTTCTGAACCGAATAACAGAAAATGATCAATGGGTATTATAATATCTCATTTTTGGTAAAAAAGAAAAAAATTTCTTTGAACTATCAAACATATTCAAATTCCAATGAGACACAATGTGGTAGATAGAAGCAAAGGTAATAGAACAAAAAAAAGCATGGTAGGACTTCTAAGAAGGATAATATTAAATCAGCAATAGCTGTCATAATGTTTTCTTCAACACAGCTGTTCATATCATCACGTATGATATAGTCAAACAAAACAGGATAACATCATTCCAACTGATGATTGAAAACTTTGAAAGACTTCGAAGCTAAGAGAAGGGGCCTCATGCTTACCATAAAGTCTTATATACTCTTATCAAATCTCATATTAGGGAGACTATATGGTATTTACCCTTGTGAGTTTGGTTTATTTCACTTAAGAGAATGGTCTCAAGTCGTGTCCATTTATTTATAAATATCTCGATGTGATCATTTTTATAGCTGAGTAGTACACCATTGTATAAAAATGCCACAACTTTTTTATCCATTCCTCAGTTGCTGGGCACTTAGGTTGTTTCCAACATCTGGCTATTACAAATTGTGCTGCTATAAACATGGG
>PVJX010004736.1:0-91675 GCA_004027295.1 Dolichotis patagonum
GCTGCCCTCAGTCTCTTTTGTATTTACCTCTCCTGGATCAATGTTCTCAGGGTTGGGGGCTGGAAGTGTTTTCTTATTTCTCCCTTTCGTCATGTTTTTGGTTCCTTCCATACAAGTGTACAGTGTAATTCCCCAGACCCTTTTCTTGTTGTTTAAGGCTCCTCTAGAGGGTGCAGGCTAGGAGCTTTAGCCCTCTTCAAAGGGTTATCAGAGATTAGAGTTCACCCATGGGCAGTGTGTGCTAGCTCCTTCCTTCTGGGCCAGTCAACCTTTCCAGGCCTTCACTGCATCAGTGTGCACTGATCTCAGGGAATTACCTGGGTCCCCTCCAGGGGCATGGCCTAGTCCAAGCAGATTCCACCAATCCGCTTGGCAAGGGGAGTAACCAGCTGAAGCCACTTCCTTATGGAGTTAGGGCTGTCCTGCCCAAATCCAACATGTCGTCCAGTCTGTTTCCCCTTTCCCATGGGAGGGTCTTATTCCCATCACTCACCGTGTCCCCGAGAACTGCTGGACTGCCCGACCTCTGACTTCAGTGCGGCTGTGGTGGGAATTCACGGTGCCTCTGGGTGGGTCATGTGCAGTGCCGGTCCTGGTAAGCTGCATGCCGGGCTGTTCAGCTCCGCGCTCCGGCAGCTCAAGCCAGTCGCTTCGGTGCGGATCCCTTGTTCAGGTCAGGTGGAATTCAAGCGTCTCGAGGCAGGTGCCGTGCTCGCTAATCTTATCTTCACTATTAGTAGCCCCAGGACCTCTTATTCTAGCGGGTTTTTGCGCTTTAGTTTCTTTCTGTGTTGTGAGAGTCTATCTCTCTCTGTTTGGGTCTCTCCAGGGTGTTTTATTCTGGCATTTGAGCTGTCTCTCTCAGAGAGGGTCTCTCTCCTGCTACCTACCAGTCCACCATCTTGTCTCTTCTCCTAGATTTACAATGTGTCAAGATAAATAGTTCTCTCATAGTATGATAGAATATAACTAGAAAGATTGCAATAATACAAAAAAAACCCTATATTTTAAATTTCAGTAAAAGAATAATTCCAAACTTTAAAGTCTTAGCCATACTCTTCTGCTCAAAATGATTTCTTTGTTTTGTTTTATTTGGAGTT
Source organism: Dolichotis patagonum (assembly GCA_004027295.1). Lineage (NCBI taxonomy): Eukaryota > Metazoa > Chordata > Mammalia > Rodentia > Caviidae > Dolichotis > Dolichotis patagonum. The sequence goes on from PVJX010004736.1 coordinate 1,101, forward strand.
TTCTTATTTGTTTTAAACTTTGTCTCTTTAAGCCCTCCTTATCACACATGCAAGAAATAAACCAAGTTGGTAGAGAAGAGTTGAGAAATTAGAGCCATTTTAATTTATGGCAGTCAACTCCTGACACAGTAAAACTGGCAAGAAAGCACAAATCATATAGATATAGATAGATATAGATATAGATATAGATATAGATATAGATAGATATATATCATCTATATATATCATAGATATAGATATATATGATATATATATCTATATATATCAGATATATCAGTTATATATATCATATATATGATATATATATGCAAATCAGAGTGAATCGATTCTGGTACAATGTGTTTTGAAAACCTGATCCTTAAAGGAAAGTTACTATCAAGTCACTAACAACTAACAGAAAGGGGGAAAAAAAACCTCATTTAAGGAATATAATTTATTTCCTACTTTGTGCCAAAAAAAGTTGAAAAATGTTACATTTTTCTACTAAATATATTAAGACATTTCAAGAAAAAGGAATTTCTGCTTAATAATTGAAAAATCACACACACAGGAAACCACGAGAAAAGAAAATCATCTTGAATGTATGCACTTCTCTATTGTAATACAATCCCATGAAAAGATGAAGTTCCATTAAAGGTCCATATTTTGTGCAAATTAAAACCACACTGAGATTTCATCTCACTCCAGAAAGAATGGCCAGGGTAGAAAATACTACCAATGACAAGTGTTGGAGAGGTTGCTGAGAAAAAGGAACTCTTCTGCACTGTTGGTGGGAGTGTAGACTGGTACAAACACTGTGTAGGTCAGTCCGGAGATTCCTCAAAAAGCTGGGTATGGAAGTCCCATTTGACCCAGCTATTCCACTTCTAGGCATATTCCCAGAAGATCTGAAAACATCATACCACAGTGATATATGTGCACCCATGTTTATAGCAGCACAACTTGTAATAGCCAGATCCTGGAAACAACCTAAGAGCCCATCAACTGAAGAATGGATTTAAAAAGTTGTATTTTTATACAATGCAGTACTACTCAGCTATAAAGAATGATCACATTAGGACACAGAAAAGATGGCGGACCGGCAGGTAGCAGGAGAGGGACCCTCTCTGAGAAAGACAGCTCAAATGCCAGAATAAAACACCCTGGAGAGACCCAAACAGAGAAAGATGGACTCTCACAACCCATGAAGAAACTAAAGTGCAAAAAAACCGCTCGAATATGAGGTCCTGGGGCTACTATTAGTGAAGATAAGATCAGCAAGCACGGCGCCCTCCTCTAGCCACCTGAATCCCTACTGGAGACATGACCAAGTGATCAGCACCAAAGCAACTGGCTTGAGCCGCTGGAGCACAGAGCTGAACAGCCCTGCATGCAGCTCGCCTGGACCGGCCCTGCACACAACCCACCCAGAGGCACCGTGAATTCGCACCGCAGCCGCACTGAAGTCAGAGGTCAGGGAGCGCAGCAGTTCTCAGGGACCAGTATCAACCCACGGTGAGTGATGGGAATAAGACCCTCCTACGGGAAAGGGGAAACCAACTGGACGACATGTTGGGTTTGGGGAGGACAGCCCTAACTCCATAAGGAAGCGGCTTCAGTTGGTTGCTCCCCTTGTCGAGCGGATTGGTGTAATCTGCTTGAACCAGGCCGACCCCTGGCCCCGGACACAGTGAGTCACTACAAATTAATTCCCTGAGATCAGCACACACTGACTCAGTGAAGGCCTGCAAAGGTTGACTGGCCCGGAGGGGAGGAGCCAGCATACACTGCCTGTGTGTGAACTTTAGTCTCTGATAGCCTATTGAAGAGGACAAAAGCTCCTAGCCTGCGCCCTCTAGAGGAGCCTTAACCAACAAGAAAAGGGTCTGGGAATTACACTGTACACTTGTATGGAAGGAACCAAAAGCATGACGAAAGGGAGAAACAAGAAAAATACCCCAGCCCCCAACACTGAGAACATTGATGCAGGAGAGGTAAATACAAAAGAGATTGAGGGCAGCAAAAATGAAGCATCAAACACAGCGTTAGCGGACATAAAAAGATATCTTCAGGAACTCGTAAGTGGGACCAAAACTGAAATATTAATTCAAATTAAACAACAGATAAGTAGATTAATAAAAGAAAGGCCAGGCACCTCTCAAGAAGACACAGGCAGAAGAATGGAGGGACACAAAAGGAGAGAAAAATTTAATGAAGAATACAGAAAAAAACCTAGAATTCATGAAGCAGATTCAAAGAGATTATCAGGAAACGAAAGATTCCATAGAAAGCTGGCAAAACTGCTTGAAAGAAACCACCGATAGGCTATCAAAAATTGAACACAGGCTTGCAACGTGTGATCATGAAAGGGAAGATCTCTTAAAAATAACAAGGGAGCAGGCAGTAAAGATACAAAGACTTGAAGACGACAAGAGGATCTATAACTTAAGAATAAAGTATGTGAATGAAGAAGCAGGAATCAAACCAGAGGAATTACAAAGGCTATTCACAGCAATTATTGAAGAAAATTTCCCAAGCATAAAAAAAAGAAATGATATGCAGAGGTATGAAGCATACAGAACTCCAGCCACCTACAACCCAACCAGAGCTACACCCAGACACATAATAATCAAGATCCCAGAAATTCAATATAAGAACAGAATATTAAAAGCCATCAGAGAAAAGAAACAGATCACCTATAAAGGAAAACCCATCAAAATCACGGCAGACTTCTTGACACAGACCATCAGGTCAAGAAGAGCTTGGAGTAAAGTAATTCAAGCACTGCAGGAGAATGATCTCCAGCCCAGATTGATGTATCCTGCAAAACTCTCTCTAGAAATTAATGGAGAAACAAGATGCTTCCATGACAAAGAGGAACTAGGAAAATTTGTGACCACCAGTTCAACCCTACAAAAAATACTGAAGGACATTCTAGGGAGAGAGAACAAGAATACGAGCATTTCAGGAACAGTGGCAGAGAGGCCTCAGTGAACAGTGCAGATAGTGGAGTGGAATAGAAAAATAGACAACCAATGGCAGAAAAACAGAATAGTAAAAATAAGGCAGAGAAGATTGGCTGGGATCTCTAGTATAGATGGCCTTGAAATATTAACAGAGAGAAACACAGGCAGAGTAGATCAGGAGATAGGGTCCATTGAGCTGCTCTATATAGGGAGGCAGTGGGACCCAAAACCAAGCAGTGCACCCCATGGGAGTTAAAAGGGAGGAACTGTCTAAAAAAGGGAGGCAGAGGATATTGTTAATTGGGTAACATGATTTAAAATTTACATTATTCTCACCACTCTGCTTGGATGGATTACGTGCTGTTCCAGTTTGTCTACTTACACTAGACTTGAGGACATGGTCAGCTATCCCAAAAACAAGAGGACATATTATGGTAATCATCCCTAATTTTCTATCAACTTAATCTGAAGCCCTTTATAACTTATACTGTCTTATTATGACTGATCTTATTTGAATCTGGTTTGTTAGGTTGCTACTTTGTATTGACTGATTTTATTTAAATGTGTTATGAGTGATAGCATCAAGTCTACGAGTATAGGCAACTACACGAAGATGACAAGATTCACTAAGATACCCACTCTGGTTTGCTTGTTACTTGCTTTTGAAGTCTTATAATGTCTGTAATGCTTTGTTTTTATTAATGTTTTTATATACTACTGAGACATCATGGTAACGATTGTAGATCACCTAGTATAGTAGTTTTGTGTGACTTTTTTGCCTTATGCTTTTCTTGGAATTGTTTTGTTTTATCTTTCTTTGTTTTGTTTTTACCTCTAATACAGAAAGGATAGATACACATGTAGATCCTCATGCATGTGTAGAGCTTATAAACGGTTTACGAGAACCAGCTATATAACACATGTTGAAATGAACAACTGCTTTGAAGAAAAAGAGACACTACAATACCCAGTGCTGATTCCATAATGTCATGATGTGAAGTCTAGCAAAACTATCACTTTTTGTTCAAAGTGATCTTAGCTTGCTTTGCCTTGTTTAAGTTCATCACACATGAAGGTATGGACAGCTGTTTTGAGGAGAATGCGAGACACTATGACAGCCATTCTTGTCTTCCCTAATGTCTGGTCTTGAAGACCTGAAATGCCCTCCTCGTCCTGCTCAGATCAATTCCATACTATGTTGTTTCATGTGCATTCCCTATATGTAAAAATATGGATAACTATTTGGAAGAAAACAAGAGTCAATGTGATAGAGAGAGTGAATATCTCTGATTGTCTATCTTTGAAATTTATGTCTCTTACATTGCTTTCTTGTGATCCACTTTGTTCTGTTTTATTGTGTTTAATCTTACCCTTTTGATATAATTGCATGTATATTTGAGTGGGTAAGATGGATGACCATATTGCCGTTTTTGTCAGATCGTGGAGCAGAACTGTTAACAATCTCACTGTTTGAATGTCTACTTTACATGTTTTAACTCTGTAATTTGAACAACTATTTCCAAGAAGTCAGTATGTAATTAGTCAAGTAATAATTTCTTAGGATTTTTTGTTGTTCTTTTCCTTTTTTCCTTTGAATTCTGTATTGTTGCCACCCTTTATTCTACTTTGTTTTGTTTTGTTTTTTTCTCTTTAAATAAAATTTTAAAAAAAGAATGATCACACTGATATATTTATAAATAAATGGACACAACTTGAGACCATTCTCCTAAGCGAAATAAACCAAACTCACTAGTGTAAATACTGTATAGTGTCCCTAGTATGAGAGTTGATAAGAGTATGTAAGATTTTATGGTAAGCATGAGTCCCCATCTCATAGCTTTGAGGCCTTTCAATGTTTTCATTCATCAGTTGGAATGGTTTTATTCTGTTTTGTTTGACTATATCATGCATGATGGTATGAACAGCTTTTTTGAAGAAAACAAAACATTATGACAGCTATTGCTGATTTAATATCATCCTTCTTAGAAGTCCTACCATGCTTCTGTTCTTCTACTACCATTGCTTCTATCTATCACATTGTGTCTTATTGGGATTTGAATATGTGTGACAGTATAAACAAAATTTTTTTATAGAAAAGGAGATATTATAGTACCCATTGATCATTCTGTTATTCAGTTAAGAATACCCTGTAATTCTTTCACTCTTTGAATGGTTTTATACTATTTTGTTATGTTTGATATTATTGTATTTGAAACTATGCTCAACTATAGCAGAGAAAGAGATATTGTGATAGCTACTGTTAATGTTCGGTTGTCTTAATGTAAAGTACTATGTTGCCTATGTTGTCCTGTTCTGATCTGCTCTGTTCTGCCCTCTTTTGTTTTATTCTCTTAAAATAAAAATAAATAAATAATTAAAGCTCCATATTTTGGGTCCAAAGTTTAAATGTAACCATCATAACCCAAAAGATTTCTGCCTCTACATATTTCTAGAGTAACCTTTACCGTAGTTTAACATTTTAGGATTTCACGTCCAGTCTGTTTTGAGAGGTCATGAATTAACATAATGTAGTTCTTACATATAAAAGACAACAATTTGAATTGCAACTTGAAATCAATTGGAAACCTGCCCAGTCTCTAGAGGACACTTGTAACGTGATTCACAGGGCTAAACCCTTCAAGTATCAAAAACAAGTACAAATTCAACACACCAAGTTGATCTTTTCCATTGCATAAGAGAATAACTTCACATGAATGACAATTTCTGGAACGCAAAGCACAGTTTAACTTTGACAGTGTTTTCAATTTCAATGTAACATTAACCAGACAGCTATAGGAAATATTACTTATTACATTACCATCTAAAAATAGGTGATCAGACTTGAGAAATTTGTTAATAATTAGGGCTTCTGGCTATATTAGAAATTATACAAGAGTATTAGTAAATACTTATATAAATTAGAACTAAATTTAACTCTAAAATCTAAAGATTCGGTATTTCAGAAATGGGCAGGAAAATTTAAATCTGCAGCCCTAGTTTCCTCATTTCTAATCTGGGGAGTCTGGGACAAACAATACAGCATTTATTAGTGATTGCTATATAATAAACCACTGTAAACTTAACAGCTGAGCAGCTCCGGTGTTCTCACCCATGCTTACCTCTCAGATGGGCTCCCATACTCCCCGTTACCAGCTGACTAGTTAGTGGTGATTATCTGGTCTTGAAGGAATACTGGGGAAATTTAGCTTCCCTCCACTGGAATCCTCTTACAGGTCTTCCACATGAGCAAGCTGGGGTATTTTCTCTTGGCAGTAGAGAGGGCTTACAAAAGGAAGATGATATACAGAAATGCATTTCAAGATTCTGCTTGTATGAACTCTGATCTGACCCCGTTGTTCAAAACAAGTCACACAGCTAGGTTAGGATCAGGACAGGTAGGTCACTATCAAAGAGCTTCAAATGGAGAAGCACGGACCTCACTTCATTGTAATCTTTAAAGTTGCTTTTCAACATGTAGTTGGTTGAGTATATTGTTTATCTTAAGAGGCCTCCAGCACAAAATACTGGAAAATGCCCTAAGGATAAAAGGGGAATATTGGAGAAAGAAACTCAGCTATCTCTTCTTTGACACTAAGACTCTGTGCAATCATATATGGATAATCTACACCTGAAAAAATTATACATATATTTTAATTCAGTTAGTGTGGAATGACTGACTAATCAACCCTTCATTCATTTCCCTCAATATTTTTATCAAAAGTTTTCAAAACAATAAAATATACAGACAAGGAAAATTTGGAGGATAACCATGTTCAATGAATGCATCATTACATGCATTAACTTTCATTTCTCATTCCTATTCCAAGAAAAGCAGAAGAAAAATAGAAAGGGAGAGTGATGTAGTAGTTTTTAAAAGACGGAATATTGAGGTTAAGCAATAATTTGGATCAAGCACGTTACGCTGTAATGTCATTCCTAGGAATTGTCTTACAAACCACTACTTTTCCACTACAGAAGATTAAAGAATTCTTCTCTTATTGGCCTCTTCTTTTAGGAGCAGAAAGGAAGCCTATTAAATTTCTGCCTCAAATTATGCCCATACACAATCTTAAAATCCAAGGATATAAGTCATAATCTTAGCCACTGGTTAAATCATCCAGTAATAAAAATGCATTTCTTCCCTGTTTTGAAGGATAACCCTGAGAAATAAGGTATGGTAAAGGACAAAGCTAAGTAAGCACATATAAATCACAATTATGTTTTGCAATAAGTTATGATATCTCTGCTTCCTATTCATCTCTCTTCCTTTCCTCTTATGTAGAACTTACATTGCTGTATTTATACCTTTGTATATAGATTGCTTAAGCAAAATACAAGTATGCAATCCTAATTTTCTAATAAGTTTGCAATTGGGCTAAGAACTGTGATCAATTTTACTAACGAATAAAAAGTTAAATGAATCTCCAGAAGTCAGAGCAAAAACCACTATGCCAAGAAAAGAAAACTGATAGTTTGTCAACCAAAGAATTTATTTAACTAACATAGTTAGAGAAGTCATATACTTGCACATTTAAAATTTCTGAAAGGTTCGTCTTGAGCAAACTGTCCTAGTATGCTTGGGCTTTAATAACAAAATATATAAACTGTATAGCTAATAATGGATAAAAATGTCTTTGTTAGTGTTCTGGAGACTAGGAAATCAAGATCAAGGTGCTGGCAGATTTAGTGTCTGATGAAAGCCCAGGTTCAGGCTCATGGATTCCACCTGCTCGCTGTACCCAAACATGGAGGAAGAGGCACCGCGTCATCTTCAGGCTTCCTATAAGGACACCAGTCCCATTCCTAAGGGCTCTTCCCTCATGATTTAATCACCCTAGAAACCCCTTTCTAATATCAGCAACTTGGAGGTAAGAGTTTCAACATATGACTGAGATCACAAATCATTTATATTTTTCCACTTTGTAACACAGCCCTAGTTAAAGTACCATACCACTGTTTGTCAGTTAAATTATTAATATTTTGTCCCCAATCTGCATGTAAATTACTATATGATAAAGAAGCTGCAGGCTCATCCTGTCATTTCCATAACCCACATATATTCCAATGCCATGAATATACCAATTTGGAAACTAGAATCCTGAGTGAGCTCTTCTCTACTGTCTGTATTATTTCAACAATCAAAGTTTCATTTTTCTAATTTAAAACAAAATCCTGACATAATTTTACATTTTACACATCAAACTTGGAATTCTGGATTTTCCAATTAATTGGAGCTTCAAAACTCAACATAGATGTATATTTCTTGCTTCCAGTGCCAGAACCTAATTCTTATTTGAAAAATTACATGAAGTCAGTTTCAATTTCTCTTGAGACTTCACTTAGATAACACAAAATGTCACCATTTTACCTTCTGTTCACCGGTAGGTGAATTGTACCACACTATCATTAAAGTCATTGAGTCTACATTTATAAAATGGCACTAGAAAAAAAAAGAGGAAGAAAACAGCTATACATGTGAAACATGGAGAAGATAATTTGCAAACTGCATTCCAAAATTGGTTAGAATCTTGCTCACCAGTTCTGGGGGCCTTCACATATTACCAAACTCCTGAGAAAACACAGCACTCTTAAAATGTCACAGGCATTACCACTCACTGGTTTTCATGGGCGCAAGCTCATGATTTCAAAGTCCCTCCTACACGGAGGTTTAGGAAATAGCGTGCTTTAACTACCCTTGACTTCATCAAATTGGAATACCTCTCTTTGCTCTTAAATAACTTCTAATGCATGGAGGGAGGAGAGCCCACCATTCTAATTCTCCCTTGGAAGTTTTTGAAGATAGAATTTTGATTGGAAATTGGGGAAGAGGCTACGGTGGCAAATTCAGACAGCAGAGATCTACCCTGGAGGCCTTGGGAAACAATGGTGATGGAAGAAAATGGAAGCAGAAGTAACTGCGGAGAAGGAACATCTGATTTGTTTATACTAGCAGAATCAACGCAAATCCAGCAGCCTGGCTTTCCCCTTCATTCCTTATTTGTAAAATGAAGGAGTAACATATATTTGCAGTTTTGTTCTTAATTTAAGAGGAAGAGAGAAGAAGCCCCTTGCTGGCTACTCTAATTTCTGTCCTATTTGCTCCTTAAAAAAATAAATAAATAAAAATCCCCCTATTTTATCTGCACTCAAGATATAATGTAATCTATAATTAATTGTGATTTATTCCATTTCTCATTAATTAAACTAAATGCATTATACACACAAGAATCTCTAAAGGCAATTCTGTAACTTTGATCAAAAAAAAAAAAAAAACAATCAGTCCCTAAAACATACACATTGTCTTATTTTCTCATTGCTGAGGCACAGTAATAGACACCCAAAACTGTAAGAAGGAAAGGTTTAATTTGGTTCACAGTTTGCGGGTTTTGGTAATACTTGGCTCACTTCAAGGTAGGGTGGTGTGGCAGAGGAGGGCTCTTCATTAATGGTAGAAGAAAGCCTAGAAAGACCAACGGAGGAGGGAGGAAGACAGACCATCCAGACCACACCCCAGTGGCCCACCTCCTCCAACCAGGCTTCCCTCCCAGCATCACTTTGAGCTATCAACTCATCAGTGGGCTGATCCACTGATGATTATCATGCCCCCGTGACCCAATCACCTCCCAGAAGTCCAATCTATGAGCACACGTGAAGCTTTGTGGAGACATCTAGACATATACCATAATGCATATTGTATTTTAAAGGCATGCTTAACATCACATTCCTAGATTTAGTTCATGATTTCTGCCACCATCTGAACAGAAAATTTGTTTTGTGCCAAATACATGAGGTTCTTTAAAATTAAATAATAAATCAGAGTCTGTCAGAAAGTATTTATGATAACAGTCACTCGTCTTATTCTAGCAAATTAACACTATGTCTGGTACAAATTCTGAGATTAAATTCATCTCACGTTGTGAACTGAGACTGTGAGGAAGCCCTTCCCTAGACTTATTCTTTAAGAACTCCTTAGGGCAGCCTGAGCTCTGTTGTACAGAAATGAAATAAAAATTATCAAGTATTTCTCTATACATGAAGCAAATGTTTACCACGTTTTACATTATAACGATCTCTGTCGTGTCCAATACAGAAATCTTAACATCACACATATATGGTTAAACATTCAAAGCCTATTTATAAAACAGAGGCAGAAATAAAATTTTACATCACTTACAATTAGGCACATTTTAAAAGAAAGCATGATTAATGAAACAGAAAGTTTCCGATGGAGAGCAATGTGTCCTGTGATGGTGACAGTTACATCAGAACAAACAACGTACACATTTATCTTCATTTGACTCAGTTTTCTGCTGAGTGGAACAGTTGGACATGTGTGAAAGCACAGAGGAAACTGACAGCTGTTTTGGTACATACTGGCTTGGTCTTTGTCCAAGCCCTCTCTTACATGATCATTCTTTTCTTTACTTGTCCTTATGTTATTGACTTTGAGACAGTGCATCGTTCAGCCATTTGACATTCTCCATATAAGACCAGGCATAAGTCTGTTAAACAGAGTTGTGTTCCTGAGTTAGTTTTAAGAGTGTTACTACTTTCCATAAAAACCCTTGACCTCTCAGAGATAGTAGTGTGTGCATAAAAGTTTCCAGGGCATGCTGAAGTACTCCTGACACAGTCCAGTCCACAACTTTATGACAATCCTTCTGGACTGAGTTTTGTCTAATACCTTCCAGTGGTCACAAGACAGTCAGGGGATTGGAAATGTCTCTCTTGATGAAGTCTTTAGACTGATAACAACAGGGTAAGCAACTGTGTCATCCAGGTAGCTCCAAAGTCCAGGGTCCATTCAGGGTCAACCACCAGTTTGTCTTGCTGAGTTCTTGCATTTTTCATCAACTGAAGCCTAGTAAGGAGCAGCTTCCCAAAGTCAAACCTACAAAAAATACAGCCAGCCCATCTAGATGCTGAATAAAAAAGCAAGGTTGCCCAATGTCCACGGAACATCTGGGAAAATCCCAGCGTCTGGCCCATACTCTCACAGACAGTGCTCCCTGCCTGTGGACAGGCACATCTGGTAGAGAGTGGGACTCAAGTCAGAATCTGTACATTGAATCAGGGAGGATTTGTCTGGGTCTCCAGTTCAGATAGGGAATGAAATAGAAGCTTAATTCCCTGGCTTTGAGCTGTCTGGGGATAACTAAAACTATGCAATGCACAGGTACTCCTGAGGAGGGCAACATTGAACCTGCGCAGGGACTGTGGGTCCCTTCTTGGTAGTGTGGCTGCCTCTGAGCTTGCAAAACACCGCCGCCTTCAGATAGGATGCCACTGATGGAAAGGAAAAATTGTGCCGTTCACAGTTGGACCAAACCACTCTGGTAGCTCTTGAGAAGGGTCGGGTTCATCTTTAACAATTCTGTTTATGTTTCTAAGAAGAGAGAGTACAAGAAGAAAACAAGACTGCCTTGGTGGGTGATTTTCATGATTTAAGTGGATTATAAGTCAACCAACCCTAAAGTTGATGCACAATTTTAATATCAGTTTAATTAATCAAAGTAGAAATCGATGCACAATAAAACACATTCCATTTGTGTTGCACTATATATACAAGAGCACAATTTAAATTTTTAATTATAGGAGGTATGCTTGGCAGCGAAAACTAGGAAACATTTCAAATCTCTTCCTTGCTCTGACAAATTTTAGGGCAAGAAATTTGTGGTTTTCTTTTTTTGGGGGGAGTGGGATTTTCTGGCAATTGAACCCAGAGCCATGTGCATGCTAAGCATGCAGTGTATTACAGAGCTATCTCCCCAGACCCCAATTTCAAAAAAACGGCTTTTAGTTTAATCATAAAAAACTTATTTTCTAGACTCTGAAGGAAACAAATGTATGCGATTATATACTGTAAATGCCTTTTTCATTTCAGATTGCATTTTATGACAAACTTACATCCTTTAGCAAATATGCAATATTAGAAATAATAAACAGTAAAAAGCATGGAAAATGTTATATTTACATGTGCATACATTATGTAATAGATTCTAATAAGTCTATTTCAGCGTTAATGTTTTAACACCGGATAGCTTAGAGAGTGCAGGTGAACCTTTGCGAACTTTCAGTGATGAAGAGCCAGCTGTAATGCACATACCATAGGTTCTCCACCACTGGCTCAGGAGTTAATAGGAACATAATGATATAGTAGAAGTTTGATAACTGGTATGTAAATATAATCTCAATAACTCTACAGTTAACTTTGAGTGAATCAAAGCATTCAATATTATTTATTAGATTGATAACCTTGGTGACTCAAGACCCTCTTTATGTAGCACTGACTGCCTGTTGAGTCTCAGAAAGTCTTCTAATCTCACCCCTTGATGGTTCCCTGCCTTTCTTAGCTGCCTCACCTTGTCCACTTGACATTCACTAAGCAATCTCTGTTATACGATATATAATATTCGTTGCGAGTTGAGTTGAATTTCTCAGAAAGAGTTAATGCTGAAGTCCTCTCAGTGCTTAGGGAACTGACCTTATTGGGAAACAGAGCTGCAGCAGATGCAACTAGTAATAAAGTGGTTCTCATACAAGAATAAGGTTGCCCCGACTACACCATTTCAGTTGCCCTTATAAGAATACACCTGTGTGAAGACACAGAGAGAACACAGTGTGACAGCCCAGGCAGAGAGAGCAATTTTTCAGTTGTAGACCAAAGAACACCAAAGGTTGCTGCCAAACCACCGGAGCCTAAGATGGAACAAGGGCAGATCTTCTTGAAGATTTAACACAGACCCTGGCCCTGGCGACATCTCAATTTCAAATGTCAACCTCAGGATTGTCAGACAAAACGTTTCCATTTTGTTAAGCCACCTTTATATGTTTTAAAGGCAACCCAGCAATCTAATACAATTTCAATTGACCACAGTTTTAATCTGCATTTCCCACATTTCCTTAAAATGCTTTAGTGCACTGAATTCCACACATTGCATTTTTTTAAGGAACACTGCTACACTTCTCACAGGTTTCTTCACTATCACTTACATTCTGAGGTTCCTTGAAAAATCTCAAATAATCCTACAGTTTTAAACTTGTGTTAGGGCTACTGTTTGAACCTCTCTAAAGCTCCACAAGCCAACCTACTGGTCATGTTTCTCTGCTGCACATCAATCTCACTGACACTCAGAAGCCTCATCTTTTCTTTCAGAGTTAGTTACCCTTCTTGTACCCATCTCCCTAAAGCTGAAGTTCCCCTAAAAGGAGTTCTGCAATGTGACTTGTCACTTCCTCGAGTTTTGTCAAAAGTAAGAAATACATTTCTGTGAATTCCTGTCTTCAAGATGAGTTGGAAAACTTTTGAAAACTCTGACTAATTTGGCATGCTTTCCCTTTCTCTTCTCCTTCCTCTCTTGTTGCCCAACACTGAAGTCTAGTAACTTGGACAACCCAGGTTTGCTTCCAAGTGAGCCTCAATGTACAAAGTTTTCAGCACCTCACTTGGGCCCCAAGTAAAGGGAAACAAACAAGCTGGAAGTAGATGCCTTGTAGAAAGAGTCAGATGAGGGGTCAAGAATGAAGCCCAGAGCATCTGTCCTTATAGCCTTGATGGAAGGATTTGCCTCTGCTCACCATTCTAAGGTCTTACTTTTGCAGATTTAAGCTAAATTTCACTCTGCTTTTTAGAACAACTTCAACATACCTGGAAATACCTGGAAAATTCTTTTTATTATAATTCTTCATGTGACTGTTCTTTCATAAATGAATAGAACAAAAGCAATAATGAATTTTGATTTGGGGAGGCATCAGTCTCGACAATGTTTAAAAATTATAACATTGGGATGTAATCCAGCTTTCTCTTATGAAGCTAATAATTTTAAAAGAAAAAGATTTACTATATATTGGTATCTAGAAAAACGTCATTTTGTGTGAAAACCAAAATGTTTTATATGAGCATGCAAACCAACAGATATACAAATTCAGGATTTAATATAAAATACAATTAAACACAGGCTAAATAAGAACTAGAAGGTTATTAATTTAGTATTTCTCATCACTTGTAGAATACCAAAATGGGAGTACATAGGGTAATGAGACCTATGCTTATCCATTTGTTAATGATGTGTTTCATACACACACATATTTGTATAAAATATACGCAAATATATTTAGTTAAATGCTATAATTTACCTTATATACCAGAAGTATACTCTTAAATACATAACCGTGATGCTAATACCCAGCAAACTCCACAAAAAAATGTAATCCTAACTGTATGTTACTTATAATAAAATCTTATTTTTTATTTATTTTTTTCATTTATGATAAAATCTTAGAAATGCATAACCCTAGAGTACATAAATACTTTTTCTACTATACTACACATGATTTAAAACCTTCATGTGACTCATCTAGGGTTATTCAAAACTGTTAGAATTCAGCTGTATCCCTCTTCCTTTCTTTGTCACTCAAAAAGCAACAGAGAATGTAAATGGTAACCTTGTATCTGCTCTGCTTTTAAAAACAGTAAACAATCAGAAAAGTTAAATACTTGAAATAGCATTTAAAAATTATTTGCCATATATTTTATAATGGAACATGACCTAACAATATGTCTATAAAAGTGCAAGAACTACAATACTATACTGACATATTAAAAAAAGAAAAGCAAGACTTTCTTTTTATTTAGTTTTAGTTTTTTGGAAATTTTAATATTAAATTTTTATCACATTAATAGATTTAAGGAAGAAAAGTATATGATCACGTTGAGAAATTCCAAAACAATAATAGAAAAAATATTATGGAAAAGTAAGGTATATATTTTACAGTGTTTCAACATCTCTAGCTAATACAACTTATGTAAAATAAAAAGTACAGATCTTTAATTTGATGGAGAATGTCTCATATCAGCAGGCACAAGGATACTTACCCATGATTAAACATTAAAATGTTTTGTATAATAATACTAAAGTAAGGACCAAGATAAACCTGCTTTCGAGAATCTTTTTTTAGTATATGGAAGTTTTTGCAAATCTGCCAAGGCAAGAAAACTGCAACTTCAGGAAAACAGAGATTATTTTCCATTATATACAGATGTAATATGATTGTCTTTTCTAAAATTCTAAAAAATCTAATTTAGATATTTATAAATGCAAAGAGTCGATTAGTTACTTGATTGCCTAAGTTTAACAAATCAAAATTTTCATACCCATTTGGAACTGTCACTTATAAACAGCATAGGGAAATATCCTATTTATTAATTTATTTATTTTTGGTACTGGGGATCAAACTCACAACCTTGCACTTGCCAGAAAGGTGCTTGTGCCACTGAGCTAAACCCAATATCCTATTTAAAGCAGAAGTTTTGAAATGCACAGGATCAAAAATAAACTTAAGGAATATATTGTTAAAATAAAAAGAGGAAATAAAAAAGAAAACCTGGGTATAGTGGCACATGCCTGTAAGCCCAGTACTAAGGAAGCTGAGGTAGAAGGGTCACCATGAGTTCATAGCCAACCTGGGCTACGTACGTAGTGAGTTCAAGGCTATTCTGCACTACAAAGAAAGTCCTTGCCTCAAACTACTCCCCACCAAAAAAGAAATATACAATTCCTATAAAAACAATTGGGAAAATGTCAGGAAAACTACAGAAAAAATGTAAGAACAAATGTACAAAGTATTGGTATATGAGCTTCAATACATGTGAAGTCTGCTGAAATTATTTGTAAAGTAAATATGACTCCATTAAAACATTTTATCAGATTAATTTAATAAGGTCATTTTTCCAAATTAAAAGATGAAAATTGTTGAAATACTTTAGAGTAGAAATACTTTAGAGAGTAATGGGGAAAACATATTGATCATTGTCTGAGACATATCAAAAAGATACAGTAATTAAAGGAATATACTGAAAGAGAAAAAAAAACTGAGCAATAGACTCAAATAGTTATAAAATTGTAATAAACTATGACTTTAGAATTGCAAATTATTGGAGATATATTGTGTTATTAGCAAAGCATTATTCAGTAAATTGTGCTAGAAAAATAGTCCTGTATTTGGAGGTGAAATATATAGTAAAATAAATTTCAGCTGAATTACATAAATAGATGTCACAATGAAAAGTCAAAAACTAGAAAAAACTTATAGAATGATATTTATGTGATATTGCCATGAGAAGCTATTTCTAAGAATTAGCCAAAGTAAGAAACTATAAGTTGTCCAGTGGTCCTTCAGTGGCCATAGGGATTACTGTCACAAACAACCCCCCAAGGACACCAAATCCTACACATGTCATCTCCCACAGCTTAGTGTTTGCATATAACCCAGTTAAATCCTTTTCTATACTTTGTCATCTTTGATCATTTATAATACTTATACAAAATAAATTCTATACAAAAAACTGTTATTTAGAAAGTAACAATAGTATCCATGTCTAAAACAGATGTAAGGATTTTTTTGATCCACAATATAGTGATACATGAATGGTTTAATTCACAGAAGTCCAGCCCATAGATACAAAGACTAACTGTATTTCACACTGTAGTATACTAACCATTTCGTTTAGAATCATCAGGGGTACTTGCTAAAAACAGTTGCCTGACCAATGCCAAAGGATTGTGAAGTACTATATCCAAATGTTGGTATGGAGCATGTGTCCTTTTCTTGTTTTTGTAGTACTGGGGACTGAACTCGGGGCCTCTTCCACAGGAGGCCTGTCAACTACCATTGAGCTACTTCCACAGCACAACAGTCTGCTATCGAGAGATTCAGATGCATGTTATACTTCAGAACTACTGCCAAAGAGGATATGATAGATCAATCTAATATTCAAGTGTGAGATTTTCTAGCAACATAAACACACATTCAAAAGTCAAAAGAAACCCTGATTTTTAAAAAAATTACAATATTGTATGAGGCAGGATTGAATAAAAATTAATAAATTGTAAAACAAGTCAGAAACAAAGGCAATTCACAAACACAAAAAAAATTATGAGTAAGCAAATGAAAGCAAGATAAATTAGTTAATTCTTACCAGATTACTTTACAAACACATGTAGATTACCAATCGGGAAACAAGTTTTTGTAATGACTGGTATTGGCAAATGCACTTGTCCCTGTTAAATATCATATGAGAGTTTTGTTTAATATAATTTCACTGAACAGCAATTTATATGAATCGAATATCTAAAACTTCTTTACATCTAAACTTTTGATCTAGTAATTTTACATTTTGGGAATTATCCTAAGAAAATAACCAGCCCTGCAGTAACAATTTATGTACAGGGAATAAACAAAAGCAAGGATTAACCCACATTCTATGTTCGATACCAAAAACTGAAAACAAATATCCCTCAATAGAGAAGATTTTCCCTATTAATTAATTAATAATTTGAAGACCTTTAATATAATTTTTAAAGAAAAGCAGTACAATGCAATATCCCTCAGACATATGATTCCAAGTTTCAAAAGATATATTCTAACTTTTTTCTATTGTGCAGAGAAAAGATACTGAGAAATGTGATTCTCAGAGAATCTTAATAATTCAAAGAGCCTTGCATATCAAAAATTTCTACATCAACAGAGTCAACCAATTTATGATAGAAAATATTTAAAATACCACTATATTGAATACATGCAGAATTGTCTTGTCATTATTCCTCTAAAATAAAACTGTAACAATTGTTTACAAAAGATTTATATTGTGTAAGGTAGCATAACTAATCAAGAGATGATTAAATTATACCTGAAGATATGTATAGGTTATATTCAGATATATCTTTTTATATATGTAGATTTTGGTATCCGTAGACAGGTCCTATAAACAATATTCATGAGTACTGTGGGACAATTATATGTAATAGCTTCAGTTTTCCTAATTTTTCTTCACTTCCCAAGCTCTTTGCAAAGGAAATATGTTACTTGCTTAAAAAATACACATAAAAGTCATTCATATATTTCCTTATTCAGTACTAGAATGACATAAAATATTTTTAAGCTCTCTTTAGAGATTGTTTAAGACATAAACACACACATGCATACCGCTAGTCTGTTCTTCATAATAAATGCCTTTTCTTGGGTCAAAACTTAATGTTAGAAAGCCAGGGATAGTGCTATAAGTCTATAATCCCTGTGTCTGGGAGTCTTGGGATTCCAAGTTCAAGCTCAGTCTGGGTTAGTGAACAACTTAATGAGACACACTCTTAAAATTACAAGAAAATTCTTCAAAAGGGCCACAGATGTAGCTCAGTGCAAAGTCACTGAGTTTAATCCTAAGTATTACACACACAAAAAATTAGATGTCATGTACTGAATTATGTACCACCCCCAAAACAAACATATGTTGAAGTCTTAGCCCCCCAGTGTATCAATGTAAAGATACAAGTTCATGGAAATCATCAAGGCAAAATGAGATCACAAGGGTAAGACTTGAATCTGAATTAAGAAACAAAAAACAAAGTCATATTGTCTGGAGATGTCATTCAGTGTGGCAGGGTGCTTGCCCTGTGATGCTAGCACCTGCGTTTAAAACTCAGACTCAAAAAAGAAAAAAAAATTGACAAACAGAAAGTCATGCAAAGACACGCTGAAAAGGTTGCTTCTTACAGACCATGAAAAGAGCCTTCACACTGAAACTTATCTCATCAGCCCCTCTATCCTGGACTTCCTGTCTCCAGAAGTCAATGTCTATGGTTTAAGTTACCCAGTCTGTGGTGTTTTTAGCAGTGACTTGAGTAGGATTTCTGCTCAATCTTAAAATTTCACTTGGTTTTAACCAACTTTGTGTAAAATTTCTATTAATTTGCCAACGTGCATGACATAGAACTGTGTGAAAAATAAGAGAAGTGTGCTAAAACAAAAAGTTTTCATGAGAGATTACTCAGAGGGGACATCTTTCATTTAGATACGTTCTATTTATTTATTAAATACTCTTGTCACACTCTATAGGAGGAGAATGAAAGAGGTTTATTGTCACCGACAGCTGACTCTTAAGTAGACTTTACTATTTTATCAAAAGTGAATCTTTTTGAGTGTTAATTACTGAACAAGAATTAATCCCAAATACATGAGGAGCCTATGATTGTACTTACACTTTCAGTGGAGTAGCTAGAACGAAGAAACTTTCAAACAAATACATTTCAGATGCAAGCTGCCTAGTAAAAATCAATCACCAAAAGAAATACCTTAATATTCAAGATTTCCATTTTTAACTTATTTTTATTTGTTTTACTAAAAAAAAAGGTTATTTCTGCACTATTATAGGTTTTATGTGAAAATAAATAAGTAGACCCAGTAAACCTGGGTCTGTCAATTCTTCAGCATGCTAGAGAATTATTAAAGATGCTTAAAAATTTGGATGCCTATACCGTCACCAGATAATCATTGGTTTTCTGAATGATTGATTGAACATAAAAACTAGACATATGGATGTATATGTGCCCACATAAATACATACATATATGTGGTAACTGATCAAAAGTATGCAGAGCATTTAAATTAAAATTTTATTAATGTAAAAGACACATAGCCATTAATCCCACTCAAATTATTCCTCCTTGCTGCAGTCACATTCATCCCATCATTCTTGGAACTGTGTCTTTTCTGTACTAAATTTTTTAAAAAATTTAAACATTCAGTCCATTTTTAATTGCTACCTATATTTAGTGTACGTGTTTTTACATGTGTTTTATTCTTATACAGTATTCAATTTTTATGCTTGGTTTGGGCATGAAGTATCTATTCATTTTGCATAAAAACTTTTGGAATTAGCTATATTTTAAGAAGACTTACAGAACAGCACATTTCAATTTGGACTAACCCCTTCTGCAGTGGCCATTGGCCACTAAAGGATAGGGGCTGATCTGTGGGCACAAATCTTCATGAAAGACAATGAGTGTTTATGGAACCACTTGCAGCGTTTTATAGTTTGGAATTCTTCAAAGGAGAAAGTTTGAGGGACAAGACATACAAATGTATTTCTTTAAATTGTTAATTCTTTTTAATTTCTGCCAGTCATGTATATCAAGCGGTGACATGACCACAGAAACATAGTGGGGTTTTTCTATTTGTACAGATTTGTGATTCTTTTTTTTAAAAAAGGCACATGTGAGAAACTAACCACCAGTAACACTAAAATAGAAAAAATAATGTTCTTGGCATGGCTCAGAAAGTCGTATGTATAATTTCTAAATCAGTGCTACAATTTGTGGTGCCATGAGAGAGACACCCTGAGTCCTTGCATAGACGGAACCAGCATCACAACTTCTACAATCTCTTTGTTGAAAGCTGAGTCCTCTCTGACCTGGTCTGTTTCCTCTGACAAGGAGACAGACTCTAACTTGTCCAAGAAAAGATAACCCCTGCTGCTCCCCGCTTGGAAGGAGAAACACATTCTCCTTCCTAGAAGTTAAAAAGACATGTTGACTCCAGAAGGGTATGTAAGGAGTCTTCATTTTCAAGGAGTCGCCCTTTCATTTTTATGCCAGCTGCAAACTTCCCTGGTGTGATACCACCACAGGCTGAATTTCCCCTTCTTGTTCACAAGGTCATTTATTTTGACAATAATGTCTTTTCAGTAATGAAGAATCAATTCTATATTCTTCCACTTAAAAAACGTGAGTTGTTTGTTAATAGGATTTTCACATATTTTGCCATTCAGAATGCTGTAGTCTGGGGGATAAAAAACTTAAGAGAAGCAGATTTTACTGGTGGGGTGAGGAAAAAAAAGCAATAAAGCAAGGGCTCTAATTTGAATGGAACAAAGCTAATACTTGTACTTCTTGTTCCTTTCAAATGCCTTGCTGGCACACCTGAGTTCCCACAGTCCTGGAGAGCCATTAGAGACAGAAAAACTGTGATTGTTTCAAATATTCAAAATTACTGCATGGGATTCACTCTAAATAGCTGAAGTTTCAGGGAAGAGGACATGAGGGTTATCATTTTTAAAGACAGCTATCAGTAGCATAGCTGGAATTTTTAGGTAAAATGTTAAGAGTGGGAACTTATTTTAGTATCTCAAATAATGGAAGGAGAAGGAAGGGAGAAGAATCAATTTTGCTCTAAGCTCATAAAAGTAGTGTGATTGTATTGAAAACTTTAATTTGTTAACAGATAAGAACATTCAATTATTAAGCTCATATAACTTTACGCAAATTCCTGTCCATGAATATGTTAAAAAAAATATATATATATTCATCTCAACTTGAAGTTCAAAGGCAACTTCTGCACATTTTTCCAATGATATCTTTTAAAATGGAATATGTCATAAACTATTTATTCAGATTATTTGCGCTTATTCAATCTTCAGTGAAGAAAAATGTAATTTTTTTCCTTCATCTGAAATTGCACAGTAGCTCTAATAAAATCAATCAGCTTCACCAGTAGAATATTTCAGCTTCACTACCGTATTCCCCTAAGGAGCAGAAAAAAAGTTGAACCTCATTTCTCTTCCTCCAAGGAGACAAGTTGCTAAATGAAAAAAACAGCATCAGAATATTTCCCACTCAGCCAGGCATGGTGGTGCATGCTTATAATCCAAGTACTCTGAGGAGCTCAGACAGGAGAATGAAGAGTTCGAACCCAGCCTGGGCAACTTAGTGAGTTAGTGAGATCCTGTCTCAAAATTTAAAAAAATAAAAATAAAAAGGAGCTGAGTATGAGCGCCCTGGGTTCAAGCCTCAGTACTGAAAAATATAAAAAGGTAAAAAACAAAACTCCCCCTATCTGAACTAGAAGAAAGTAATAAAGGTGACAAACTCAATATACAAGCATGCATATATTCCTCCTCTCACCCACATTTGCAGTAGTAGTCATACTGAGAAGGCACTGTGACTCTGTTAAGAGACATTTAAAAGAAAAGGGAATTTGCAGATAAAGATTTCCTGGATTCTTTGTCTCCTCTCTGTGTCACATTTTCTGCTGTAAACTGGTGAGCCTCTCTTTCATATCCACCTAAATGGGCACATAAATGAATAACTTATGCAGATTTCTTACTTAAAGTTATTATCTCTCCAAACTGCAGAGAGGAGATCTGTATCTAGTATATAAATGATCATTTCTCAAATTTGAAATAAATTATGTGGAAGAACAATGTAAATTAATATAAGAACTCACCCAAACCTTAAAAATAGGGAACACATAAGGAAATTCAAAAGTAGGACACCATCGTTTATCACTTCCGCGTGTCAAAAACAGAAGTGGAAACTACAGATGTCAGGAAAAAAATTTAAAATATAATAGTTCCAGTTTCAAACTTTATCCTAATAAACCACATACATAACTAACATCAGCTCTTTATTCAACACACTAAACTCATTCTACCATAGGACTTGAAGTATTTTCTGAATGCAAACATTTTCTCTCTTAAGGGTAACCCTATGGGTGACTAGACAACCGGTACAACTGGTTCTACTAGCAAGCCATAAAACCTTCATGCCCTATTTACCACATTAGAAGAGAGCAATTTGCCCCCTTTTTTTTCATTCTTGATTTAGCCTGAATGTGCAGCTTTTTCTGAAGTTGTGCCAGGTGCAGATCAGATACTATGAGCAGGAATGATTGAAGGTTACTGCCCACACTGTCCCCCTGGTTTCTCCTGTGAGAGCCCCTGAAATTGCTATGTGGTCTACTTTCATGTGAGTGCATGTTGGGAGCACCTCTAGAGGATATCAAGCAGTTGTTTCATCAATAAATGTTGGTGATGCTTATCGCTGTATTTCTCTGGATTCTAGCATGCAAGACATTTGAGATGACCTACTAAGATAAAGATCTAAGTGAGAAGCATTAAGACAAAAGACACAACTTAGTTGGAAAAGATCTAAGAAGAAATGAGGTTACTTTCTGTACCTTGGGTACAGAGTGACTCTTCTGTTT
Source organism: Dolichotis patagonum (assembly GCA_004027295.1). Classification (NCBI taxonomy): domain Eukaryota; kingdom Metazoa; phylum Chordata; class Mammalia; order Rodentia; family Caviidae; genus Dolichotis; species Dolichotis patagonum. The sequence continues at coordinate 23,861 of PVJX010004736.1, forward strand.
TTAATCTTAGAACCCTTCTTAATGCTTATATTTGATCCAATGTACTATAATATACAGTGCTGTTCCTTACAGTGGGTAAAAGTAAGAATAATAGAGAATTCATTACCCGTTGTTATCCAATGAGTTCAAAATGCTTGATAAAAGCTTTTTAAAAGTTTTTTAAAAGTGATGGATGGGGGGGATATTCTTGTTCTATTTTTAATATTCACTTTCATTTCTGAGAAGTGTGGACATTTCTATAGGACAGCTCTCAGCTCCATACTGCCTCTTCTATCCTCCACAGGTCCCTCTTACATTTTTCTCCTGTGCGCGTAACTTTGCTTCTCTCTGTTGAGTATCTGATAAAAGAAAGCATAAGACAAGTTTAATAATTTTCATTTTCATCAGCATTCATTTTGAATGCTCTGGAAGCTTTTCTTCTAGTGAAATCAAGTAACCATCTGTATTAGGTAGGTAGGCTAAATCACTGAAGCAAATAAATATTCCCCAAAACATAGTGGTTCAGATAAAATGGAAGCTTACTCTTCTCTCAAGTAATAGTTTATGGTGGGAGGTTAAAGTCAGCACGTGTACGTGGCGGGGTGGGACGGGGAGGCTCAAGGAGGCTTTGTTCTACTCAGTCATTTGTAACTAACCCAGAAAGAGAATAATGTCTTCACGTTTCTCTGCTTCTAAGGTCCCTCTCACTGTCACCATGTCAGTCCATGGGTAGGAAGAAATATCTGAAGCAAGCCAGCAAGTTTTCAAGACTTTACGTAAATGGCATCCATCATTTTCTCATTGTCATAGATAGTTTTCTCATTGCTGAGACAAAATATCCAATACCCAAAGTAAAAGGAAGAAAAGGTTCATTTAGCTCACATTTGTAGAGCTTTCAGTCCATAATCTGCTCGCCCCTGGGCAAGGTGGCTTTGCAAAGGAGAACAGTTAATTGCAGGCAGAAGACAAAAAAAGCAACAAAGAGCCCTCACAGTGTCTTTCTGCCTCTTTTATGCTCTGTCTAGGCTACTGGGATTAGGATGGTGCCGTATCAACCAATGGATTGATCACATACCCTGTATTCCAGCATCATATACTGGAGATTCAGTCACCTATGAAAAAGCCCTATCTAAGACTACATGAGGCTTTGTGGGGACATCTGGACACAAACCAGAACACTCACAATTCACAGAAGGTATCTTAGTCTTACGATCAGATCTATCTACAGAAAGAGCAGGAAAATACAGTCTGTAGCCAAGTAGTCTTGCTCTTGCCAAGATTCTATGATCCTAGAAAAAGAAGTAGAGTACAGATTTTCATGGACATCTTAACAATGTGCACTATACAACAGTACTTTAAATTGTCTTAATAATAAAGCTCCTTTCATGTTAACAACATGAAAATGAGATATCGGTTCAATAATCAGTTGTTCTTTGTAGAACAATTCTTTGGTTTACATTAGTCATTTACAGTAGAAATGTAATAAGATTGCTTGAAGAAGAGTTAGGATTTCTTATCAACTGTACATATTTCTATTCACAGAGGAATTATGAGGATAAAATGAGAAAATACATACAAAAGCTGTTTAGAAAAGGTTAAAGCATTATAAATTTCTACAGTGTTAGAAATTAAACTGAATGATTCCCTCATTATTGAAATCTAGGAAGGAATTGGTTTGTATCTAGGAAGGCTGGCTTAATATTTCCACAATCAAATAAAAGATAATGACTAATAAGTAAATTGAGAAAGCAACCAACACTTAAAGCTACAAAACATTTAATATACATAAGGTAAAATAGAATATATCTCCCAATTAAATTAGTAGCCCTTTGTTTGCTATATGACACAAGAATAAATCCAAGTTTAGCAACATGAACAGCAAATCTTTTTCTCGTCATTCAGAACCACAGCTCCAAGAACAACCAAACTGACTACCAGTCTATCACCAACACTCAAGTTCTGAGATTAATAACATTGGATGCAAAATGTTTTGGGGGCTGCCTTAAGGTGAATGAACCCTGGACACAGAATGCTAAGAGGAAGACTTAAGATTTGTGTAGAAACTCAGCCAAATAAAAGGTACATAAGCAAGAGTCAGAACAAGACCCCTCCATTGGGAGCAGAAAGAAATTCAGATCACAGCAAAATATAATATGATGTCAAGATCCAGTTTTTAAAAATATTAAAAGAGGGGTACAGAACTTTCTGCTCAACTCCATGTAACAACCTTGATCAATACTCTGATATGTCATGCAAAGAGGTCATCTGAGTTAGGTAATGGAAGACTCCTGACCCATTGACCTTGTTTCGGCATTTCGGAACCAACATTTACCATTAAATGTCAGATCAATTCCCAATGATTTAAACATTACCCAGAAGTCTCTGGCTTCCTGGAATCTTTAATAATAACGATAATTCAAATTTTTCAAACATTACCATTTTCAACAGTTAAGGAATTATTCTATTACTTTAATCTATCTTGCTTCCTCAGTTTTCAATGTTCTTATCTCAATTGGTTTTTAGTGCCTGTGTTTTTTTTAATCTATAATATTATTATTTTCAATATGTATTTATATCTATCTTGTTATGTTAAATTAACCTTTCTCTCTGGGATTCTTATTAAACAACTTACCATAAACTTTATTTTTTTTTTGTCATCATTACCAGAATTACACTTATATTAAAATTATGTATGAAAAGATTTTCTTCCCTTTAGGTCAAAGAAGGCAATGCTTATCTTGTTGCCTATATAATTCCTTGCAATTTGTAGCTATACGATACATAAATTTGTATCTCCTTCAACTGTATACAGTCAGAGGATGTAAAGGGAGGATCATCCAAAAATTGATAGGGAAGCTCATCATTTTTCCCTCTGCAGAGAAGTGGGCCAATCTCTCTGGCCCACCAAAAAGACAATGAAATCTGAATTTGGAGAGAATTGTTTAGGAGAGGAAACAATATTCCATAAAACCTCAGAGCTTCTGTGGGTCATGCACTAGATAAACAGACACTTAGCAATGATGACTGTTAACGACTCCTTTTATGTCTTAGAGATCACCAAGAGATTCCTGTGTCCAGAGACTAACATATCCTTCTGGTGGGCATGATACTTGTTATTTTAATGACTACTTGGATAAATAAATGAGCCAACATTTGCCATCCCAAGATACCAACAAATCCAACTGGCATCTGCCTACTTTAAGGTGTCATTTCTATTATATGTGACAAGTTGCAATCTAAAATAACACCTAATTTAGATACTGGTTTCTTTTCAGAACTGCAGAGTGGAAAAGGGAGAAGATTACAGCTCTGCAGTACCAGCCTCCAACGCCCATTGTACCTGCTGTACAATTATTGCAGGCTTGCCTGCCAAAGTTCCATTAAAGGCTCTGGAACTCCTGGCACTTACAGGATGCCACTGAATTTAATCCCCAGAGATGAATTATTCTTGCCAGCTGGTCACATCAAACCAAAGAAATAATATCAAATATAAGGTGGTCTATTTTATCAAAATGCTAGAGGAAGGAAAGAAAGGAGAGGGGTTTTTGCTGGTGTGATTTTGCAATTTTTTTTCAGTTTTAGTGTCAATTCAAATATTGATGCCAAAAGAAGAAATATTGCCAGACACAATAGACAAAAGCAGAGAATCCATCAGTCTTTGGCTGCTTCTAGAGGCAAGATTTTGGCTTCACAGCTGAGCTGGGGTTTTAGCTCTAACCCAACCTGCGGGTGTTTTAGTTAAGAGTCAGCAAAGGCTATTTATTTCTCTTCCACTTACCTTGGAAGGGGTTGAGGCAGCTCTGAAACAGGGTGAAGAACCTGGCTGTCCTTCTTAGCCCTCAGATTCTCCCATCTTCCTGGTGAATTACTGAGCCCAGCTTTAGAAGAGTCCTCACTGCAGGCCATACACATACCAAATGATTTGACACTGACTCTCTGGGTTGTGCTTAGCTCTCTGCTCTTCCCATGCCCTAATGTCCAAATTCTTTAAAAATGAAAAATTAGTAAGTAAGAAAGGTAAAGTGACTATCATTGTCCTGAATTGAGCCACCTCAAATTTGCTTTAGTGCATCACTGGTAAAAGTGGCATAAAACATTTCTTTTTTAAGCAATGTTTTTTAAGAGGTGATAACATTTTTTAAGAAATGCTTTTTAAGAGATGATATGTTTTTATTGTGGTATTTTCCATTGAAGGGTTTTCTGGCTGGCAAGCGAAGCAAGTGCTTCATTTTCCTCTCTGGATTTTGTGGAAGGTAAGTACCATGAGACAAGACTTGTTTCCTATGGATTGGCAGGTTCTGCATGGTGATCTCTGACTTCCTTCCTCAACTGACCCCGAGGGTAATGTTAGTGTACTCCGGGCATCTACACAGAAAAAGATGTATTCAAGAATAGAAAATGGGGGAGGGACCTTGTAATGACTAGGGCAGAGAAAATAACTGGGTATTTTTGCCCACCAAAACCCCCAATTAACAGTCATTTACAGCCCACTGATCAGAAACTTCAATTGCTTGATCAGAATATTCATATTTGAGCAGTCCCTTGCTCAAATAGAAATTACCTGCTCTAAACTATCAGAGAAGACAGCGGGGGCAGAGGAGCTGGGAAAATGGAAGTAAGCTCCTTTAAAGTAGCTGAGAATGGCTGTGGAGACAGGTGGGTAAATATCTGTGCTGTGACAGAAGCCCGGTAGAGCTACTGGCCACTTTGCCCAGGCAGAGATGCCCTGCTTTTAGGACAGCACAAACAATCCTCAAGCCACAGGCTTCACTGTCCTTCCCATGTAGCCGTCTGCATAAGAGCTGTGTGCATCTTCCTGTATAGTCCCACCCCCCCATGCTTGTTGAGATCAAGAAATGTGAGAAAATCTTTGCTAACACCCCTCCAGACTTGCCTCATTTCAGAGCCCAGGGTCTTTCACACTATGGGGCAATAGGGAGAGGGTCTCTTTCATACAGAAAGAGGAGGACAGAGTGTTGGAAGGGCGCTCTCCCTGACAGATGGGAATGAGTGGTGTGTGAGTAAATGACTGGAGGCAATAAAGGTGTTAGCAAATAGCACAAGGCTCTGAAGAGGGGGCCCACAAACACGGCTGTCCTGCGGGATGCGTGTTGTTCGAGTGCCAGTGAGCACTGCCTGTCTAAGCCACGGTATTAACAGCATGTGGCTGCGGAAAAGTCACAGAGGATTTTCTGGCTTTGTCTGCATCACAGGCTTTGGCTGATCCCTATCCCGTGGAAGAGGCTGCCATTTCTTTATTACCTTCTTGCTACTGCCTTTTCCTCTGGTCATTCCATTTTTCTTTGCTTTGCTTCTTTAGTTCTTCCTCTTTGCTTCTTGTCCCCCCTTACATTATGTTCCCCTTTTCCGTTGAGCCTTTTTTCCTTGGCACAAATTACGAGAGCCCCTTCACCAGTATCAAACCCCACATAATAGAACCAATTACCATAAACCTATAGGCTTCTACCATTATCCTCCACATTAGGAAAACTCAACTTTTGCCCACAATTCTGAATATACAGGGTCCAAACATGAATCATGGCAAGGATTCCTAAGTTGATCAGGTAGTATCTTAGTGGTAAGAGCACTTACTTATTATGTAAGAGAGCCTGGATTCAAGCCCTAGCACTAAAAATAAAGAGGAAAATGAGGAGAAGGAAGAGGAGGAAGAGAGGAAAGGGCAAAAGGAGAAGAGAATTCTTAAGGTAAAAATACTACTAAACCAAAAAACATCATAAAAAGATCTTACATGCTTATTACCTGCTTTCAGTTCCACTGCATCTTATGACCCAGAAAATGAAAACTTAGAAAAGTGAATCCGTATGGCTACATAACCAACAAGGATAAAGAGGTCACTTAAGACCCAAATTTCCTGACCCAATCCAGTTGTTTTTCCCTCTTATGAGTCTTAAGCCACAGGCCCAGGCCCTGTTACTACATAGGGAAATATCTCTGCCTGAATCCCATACCCTGAAACAAAACAGTCAGTGAATCAGAAATGGTCTTTTGTTCTGTGAATCTTCTGACCTTAAGGAAGTCAGTCAACCTACGGGTTCTCAGTATTCTCTTTGCAGACTGAGGGAGCTGGACAATCATTGGTTACTTCTAGCTCTAATATTCAATGACCCCTGAAGAGTAACTTATCTTTCACCAAAATATCTGTCATTTCTAGGTAAATAGTGTTCTCAATCCTTTCTGCTAAAAGAAACTAAATAAATCAAAAAGGAAAGATCAGGCTATGCTTTTGGCCTAGATTATAAATTGGTGAACAGAGATGAAGGAAGTTAATAGCAGTAAGAAGGCTTTCAGGGTCTACCATTTACAATTTAAATACTTTGCTTGAAAGGTTAAAAGTTCAAAGTTGAGTCACAGTCTGAGGTGGCTCTGCTCTTCCTTTTTAATTATGTGAGGTCAGGAAGTTAATAATACCAGAAATCCCCAGTGGAGACCTCTTGTGCACTGTGTGAACTTTAAACTTGCTCATTTTTTTTTTAAGGGTAAAAAGTTCAGTAGAAACACAGTGGACTTTTCCTCTTAGCCTCCACCCATTCATTCCCCAAGGTCAAAAGTTGAACTGTAAAACAGAAACCCTTGTTCTCTGGTCCACGTTTAAACAGATCACTTATTAAAAGGTAAACATTCCAAATGCAAGCCAAAGTCCAAAGTGAATCTGTTCAATAAAAATGAAAATATTGTAATAAAATGAGTCTTTGATCTTTATCACTTGCCTTGGAATTGAACATCAGAATTTATTTTCTTATTTTTTACATCTCAGAGAAGGAACAGTCATATCAGCTCTTTACTCACCTACTTCTGCCCTAGGATTGACCTATTTAGAAAAGATAAGCCTAAGACATTTTTAAATAACTGTATTCACTGCCTTTACTTAAAACAATTCCTATTACAAATTCTATATGGTTTGTGTTTATTTTTTGCTCACAAAGGAATTCAAGAACCAAAAGAAGTTTAAATCAGAGAACTATAATGTAGTGTGGAATAAGAATTGTTTGTTGAAAATGGCAGGATAAGCAGAGAAAATAAAGAAAATGATGAATACATTTCACTCTACATGAGAGTGGGAAATAGACCATACTTTGGATCTTCAAAATTTTATAACACACATGAAGCCAAGATAATATCCACAGTGCTCAAAATAGATATTTCAAAGTGACAAACCTTGCTTTCTTGGAGTGGTAACAACAAACTTAAGTGTAGAAAAGACACTGAATGAATGATAGCCAAATCCAATCAGGTTGCCTGGTAAAATTTCTTAACATGACATTCTGTGAAGTTATTATTGCCTGTACCCCTCAAATTGCATAGGTAGTCAGTTTTCAATTTATACTTATTAGGAATGTTTTCACTTGCTTAACAAAAATAAAAAACAGAAAAATGAAAGAAGAGAATAGAAGAGAAGAGCAGTGGGGGGGGAGAGGTGAAGAGAGGAGAGGAAGGGAGAAAAAAAGAGGTGAAGTGAGGAGAGCAAAGAAGGGAGGACGTCCTACTGCCTGTGAAGCAATATTTATTTCAAAAAGTTTTTTTGTAACAATTTACCATCCAAAGGTATTTCCTACCTTCACAGTTTTTGAAGATAATTAATGAGATTAATGCTTAAGGACAGAAAATGGTAATAACATTGAAATAAAGCTATATCATAACACACTCATAATAGATACTTCCCAAACATGTCTATTTTGACTACATAATTTAAATTTCAATGACTTTCTGATAAATTTTAACACAAATTCCAACTGAGAGAAATATCCCTTAGAAGTTATGTCTCAGACACAGTTTCACTGTGAGTAATGTTCACATCCTCTGGATGCAGCTGGATGACCCAGACCCAGGAATGACACAACCAGGAAGGAAGTGCGGGGAGAGGATGGGGGTTACTTCCTCTTGTTAGGTCTCCAAACTCAACAGCTGTAAGGAAGGATGGAAATTCTTCATGAGTCAAACTGGGACTTCAAAGTAAGGGATAAAATTTGAGAGACATAATCATATTGATCCTAATGGTGACCAAAAGAAATTCACTGCATTTAGGAAGATATTTAAGAGAAAACAAGATATTAAAGTATATTAATAAGGAGTTGACAGAGATTTGAACACTGTTTAGGCATTTAACCTGATGTTACATGGGTATGACTTCTGGTTCCAATTCATCTTCTGAATGTTTATGTTTCTTTTTCTTTTTCCTTTTTTCAAATTTTAGATCACTACCTTATATTTGAGCTAGTCTTTTTCAGACTTTAACTTCTGTCAGCCTAGATTTTTCTCTTTTCTGGAAATCATTCTGGTTTATGAGAAATGGTTACACGGCCAGAATTGTATTGTATTTTGGGCATACCTATTCTAAATCCTGCCATGCCCAAGATAAGCTAAAAAGTAAGACTGGATGTGTTTACAATTACATACAACACTGTGAAGTGTTCAGACGTGAAACGAGTGAATTACCATGATAACCCTGAGTCCTTGCCATGTTCTTTGATGCTTCCATGTTTTACATGCTTTTCTCTCTCTTTCTGAAACTACTTTCTTGTCATCGATTTCTGTGACCCTATTCTCTGTCTCAGTATTGTTCTTCACGCATACTTTATTTTCTTTTCTCCATCTCATTCTTCCATTCTGTGTGTCTCTACAAGTAACTGTGTGAGTACGTATTAGAGGAAAAATCTCACCTTATTTGATGATTTTTTAAAAGAATTTCTGCCTTTAACAATATATTATGCTTGAATTGAGGGAAAAAACCTACATGTAATTCCTTAGAAGGGCATTGTTTAGAAATGTAGAATGACACCTCACAGGAAAGAGCTGTAGTCATGACACAGAGCTCTCACACAGCTTTTCCAGAACACCAAAGGGAAAGTAGTTCCCAATTTTAACTGAATTTGGTATAACCTAAGAATTTAAAATATCTTTGATGTCTAGAAACTTTGAATTGATTGTCCTGGGGTACATTGGAGTCACTAGAGTTTTTAAGTGCTCCTACTGGAAATGAGAAGAGGTACTCAGGAAGATCGTGTTAAATGATAACAGTCACCAGGAGTTACCATGGATATGGGGAATCACAAATGGATCATCGATTGAAAAACATCTTACTTTCTATAATCCTGCTGAAGTTACTGTACCATCTGAACTGACCCAGCAGCTCTATTATCCTCATGTTAAAATAAAACATCTTGTTATACTACAAAAGCCTCCTGTGAAATGGATCCATTCTTTTCTTTTTCCTCAATATCTTGTATGCTAAAGTGTTAACAAATTGCTTGCTGTTGAAACACATGCCATACTAAGTTTTCCCTATATCTTTCCAGGTGTCTGATTCAGGAATTTCTTTCTTCTTGTTCCCCCAGAAATTTATACTACTATTCCAATTCCCAATTGAATCCTGTTTCAATGGTTTTCTACAGTACTTCACTTTTCTGGTTTATACTGAACCATAATAACTAACACATTGACTGAAACTAAATCCATCTTCTGCTTGCTGTCTCATCCCATTTAGGTTGCTATAACAAAAGGTCAAAATTGAAAAGCTTATAAACTACAGAAATTTACTCTCACAACTTTGATGCCAAAACATCTAAGATCAACGTGTCAGTCAATTTCATGTATGGTAGGGACTGTTTTCTTGACTCATAGACACCTTTTCAGCATGTCTTCACATGGTGGAAGGAATAAGGAGTCTCTCTGAGGATCATTGTAAAACATTAATCTCTTTCATAAGGACTTCAACTTCACCACTCTATCACATCCCAAATGTCCCACTACCTAATAGCATCCCTTTGAGAATTTAGCTTTCAAAATATGTGTGAAGCCAGTGAGGTCATTCCAATAGTAATATCTACATAGATTTTCTTTGAGAGTCCCAAGGGGGAAAATCTTTTTCTGGATCTTTTTTTCCCTGTATCTACCCAGTATCTGACCTGAGATAAATAGTAATGTCTACCCTGGAGGAACTCAGAACCCCCACATAGAAGAACTTAAAGACAGGATCATGGCTGGCAATCACAAAGGGAAAGATCTCTTAAAAATAACAAGAGACCATGAAATAACAGTCCAACAGCTCCAAGATGATGGAAAGAAAAGCAATGTAAGTTTTATAGGTGTCAATCAAAAAACAGGAGTCAACATAAATGAAATAAAGAAAATATTTGCAGAAGTAATGGCACAAAATTTCCCAAGCATGAGAACAGAATCTGATATTCAGAGAAGAGAGGCAAAGAAAACTCCAAACAGCCATAACCAAAATAAATCTACATTCAGACATATAATAATCAAGATCCCAGAAATTCATCACAAAAGCAGAATATTAAAAGCTGTTAGAGAAAAAGAAACAGATCACCTATCAAAGAAAGCCCATTAGAATCATGGCCCACTTCTCAACAAACTCTCAAGTCAAGAGCTTGGAGTGAAGTATTTTAAGTCCTGAAAGAAAACAACTTCCAACCCAGATTGATGTATCCTGCAAAACTATCTTTCAAAATTAATGGAGAAATAAGATACTTCTATAACAAACAACAACTAAAGAAATTCATGGCCACCAAACAAACCCTAGACAGAGTACTGAAAAATATTCTAGATAGATATAAAAATGACCAAAATTACCACGACAACAAAAGAAAAAAGTACCAGGCAGGGTAAGAAAGTGAACCATAGGGAATAGTAGGGAACCAACAACAGGTAAATAATATGACAAAGATAAGCCAATACATGTCCATTATAACCATCAGTTTACATGGCCTCAATGCACCAATAAAAAGAAACAGATTGGCAGAATGGATCAAGAAACAAGACCCAACAATATGCTATATACACCAAACATATTTAACTCAAAAGAAACTCATGTACTAAAAGTCAAAGAATGGAAAGTGATACTCCATGCAACAGGAACCCAAAAAAAAGCAAGGATAGCTATTCTGTTTGCAGACATTGTGAACTTCAAATCAAAATTATCAAAAGAAATGAAGAAGACTACACACTTGTTGGAGTAAGTAGTAAAGAGGAAGATGTAACAATCACAAATATACAGGCACTAAATACAGGAGCACCCAACTATATAAGACAAAGATTAATAGAAATGAAAAATCAAATACTCAATAACACAACTGTAAAAGGGGACCTTAAGACTCCGTTGTCACAAAGAGATAGATCAACTAGACTAAAATTCAGTAAAGAAATAAGAGAACTGAATGAAACATATGAGCAAATGGACTTAGTATATATTTACAGCGTTCCACGCAACAACATCAGAATACACATTTTTCACAATTGCACATTTGATGTTCTCTAAAACAGACCATATACTAGCCCATAGAACATGTATATATAAATGCAAAGGAATTGAAACTATCCCATAGATATTATCCAACCACAGTGCAGTGAAATTGGAAATTAATGGCAAAAGAAACTGCAAAAACTCCATAAACTCATGAAAATTAAATAACACCCTCCTGAACAACCAATGGGTCAAAGATGAAATTAAAGAACAAATAAAACAATATCTATAATTAAATGAAAATGCAGATACAACATACCAGAACCTATGGTATGCAATGAAAGTAGTTCTAAGAGGAAAATATATAGCAGTGAATTCTCATATCAGGAAAACAGAATGAGCACAGATAAACAATGTAATGATATACCTCAAGCTTCTAGACAAATAAGAACAAATCAGGACTAAAGTTCATAGAAGGGAGGAAATTATAAATATCAGAGAAGAAATTAACATGATTAGGACTAATAAAACAATACAGAAATTAATGAATTAAAGACTTGGTTCTCAAAAAGAATAAACAAAATTGGTAAATCCCTAGCCAACCCCATCAAGAGAAGGAGAGACAAAACGCAAATTCATGCAATGAGGAATGAAAAGGATGAAATCACTACAGATCCTGTGGAAATTCAGAAGCTCATCAGTAACTACTTTGAGAATCTTTAATTGCATAAGCTGGAAAGCACAGAAGAAATGTAAAGATTCCTAGAAATTTATGAATTACCAAAGCTGAATCAAGAAGATATAAAAATGTTGAATAACTCAGTATTAGCTACTGTAATTGAAAACATAATTAAAAACTTACTAACAAAGAAAAGCCCAGGTCATGATGGATTCAAAGCTAAATTATACAAGAAATTTAGTGAAAATTTGATGCCAATACTTCTCAAATTCTTTAATGAAATTGATAGGAAAGAAATTATCCCTAAATCATTCATAGAAACAAGTATAATGCTAATACCAAAATCAAAGAAAGACCCAGCCAGAGAGAGAAACTACAGCCAGTCTCCCTAATAAACATAGATGTGAAAGTCCTCAATAAAATACTGGCAAACACAATGCAGCAAGTCATCAAGAGTATTATACATCATGATCAAGTGGTATTAATCCTAGGAATGCAAGAATGATTCAACATATGCTAATCAATCAACATAATACACCACAAAACAGAGCCAAAAACAAAAATCACATAATCACCTCAATAGATACAGAAAAGGCTTTTGATAAAGTCCAGCACTAACTCATGATAAAAACTCTAGGGAAAATCAGTATAAATGGTCTCTACCTGAATCTGATAAAAGCCATCTATGACAAACCATTAATCATCATCATACTAAATGGACAAAAAGTGAAAGCTTTCACTCTAAAATCAGGAGTAAAACAAAGATATCCACTGTTGCCAGTCCTATTCAATATAGCTCTGGAAACTTTAGCCAAAGCAATAAGATAAGAGAGAGAAATAAAAAAAATAAAAATAGGAAAGGAAGAAGTTAAATTATCACTATTTGTAGATAACATGATACTCTACACAGAAGACTCCTAAAACTCCACCAAATCTACTAGAGTTAATAAGCAAGTTCAGCAGCATAGCTGGATACAAAGTCAACACTCAAAAATCAATAGCATCACAGAACATAAACAACAAACACACTGAGAGAGAAATTATGGAAATAACAAGTTTCACCATGGCATCCAAAAAATGAAATACTTAGGAATCAATCTAACAGAGAACGTAAAATTTTTATATATTGAAAATTGCACTATTCTGAAAAGGGAGCTTGAAGAGGTACCAAAAAATGGAAAGATATTCCTTGCTCATGGATAGGAAAAACCAGTTGTGAAAAGGGCCACACTCCCAAAAATGGTTACACAAGATTTAATGCAATTCTGATCAAAAGAACATTAGCACACCTCACAGATCTAGATAAAATATTCCTAAAATTCATTTGGGAAGAGAAGAGACCTATAATAGCAAAGGCAATCCTGGGCAACAAAGGTAAGGCAAGAGACATCACAATGCCTGATTAGAAATTATACTAAAAAGCTACTGTGATAAAATCATCACGGTACTGGCAAAAAAAAAAAACAGAACTGAGGATCAATGAAACAGATTAAAAGATGCACATGCAACTACAAAGGCACTTAGCCAACTTATGTTCGACAAAGGGGCCAAACATGTTCACTGGAAGAAAGATATCCTCTTTAATAAATGATACTGGAAAAATTGGCTTTACATATGCTGAAGACTTTAGCTTTAGCTTTAGCTTTAGCTTTAGTTTTAACTAGACATATGCCTATCACCATGCACTAAACTAAAGTTAAAATGGATCAAAGGTCTAAATATTAAAACAGAAATACCAAATATACTGGAAGGCAAGTTACATAGAAATCTTGAAGACATTAGGGTAGTCAAAGAGTTCATGAACAAAACATAAACTGCACGGGAACTACTTCAAAGAATCAACAACCAGGATCTCATCTGATTAAAAAGTTTTTGCACATCAAAAGAAATCACCGGCAGACAACACACAGAATGTGAAAAAATTTTAGCCAGCTGTGCCTCAGATAAAGGACTTTTTTAAGAACATACAAAGAATTGAAAAAAATTCAAGACCCCCAAATTCAAAGACTCAATCCAAAAATGGGCATCTAAAATGAATATTACTTCCCAGATGAAGAAATACAAATGGCATATCAGTATATGAAAAAATGTTCAACATCACTGATCATTCAAGAAATGCAAATAAAAAATTGTTTCTTGGCATTTTAGCTAAGATCAAGTGTGAAATGCAAATTAAAACAACACTGAGAGTCCATGTCACCCCAGAAAGAATGACTATCATCAAGAAATGAAACAATAACAAATGCTGACCAGACTGTGGGGGAAGTATAGGTGGGAGTATGACATGGTACAACTATAGTGGAAATCATTGTGGAGATTCCTCCAAATTTAGGTTTGGAGGTCTCATTCAATCCAGCTATTCCCCTTCTGGGTATCTTCACAGAAGAAGTGAAAACATCATACAACAGTGATATATGTGCACCCATGTTTATAGCAGCATAGTTTCTAATAGTAGATCTTGAAAACAACTCAAATGCCCATCACCACAGAATGGATAAAAAAAGATGTGATACTTTTATACAATGTAGTACTAATCAGATATAAAGAAGCATAAATGAAGTTTTTTAGGTAAATGGATGGAACTTGAAAGCATACACATATGTGTAATAAATTAGACTCACATGTACATATCTCTAGTATAAAAACTGAAGGAGAGATCCAAAGTGTGTAAAAGACATCGTGAAAGTGAAATGGAAAGAAACTGCTTAAAAGGAAAGAACAAGTGGGTAGGGGAAAGGAGGAAAAAAGGAAGGAAAAAGATATATATATATATATATATATATATATATATATATATATATAGTTAGATATATATGATAGTTAGCTATACTGCTTATCTCTGTTAGTTTATCAACAAGAACAGTTTGTCCTTTCAAAAACATAGATACTAAGTGAATGGATAGATAGATATATATATATAGATAGAAGTATGGATAGAAAGATGATAATATAAATACATTTTTATGCATTTAATATCCATGGGGATTCTTATGACATTTATTACTGAACAAAAATAATAATTTCTTCTTAGATTCCTTTCATGTGCATCTTCCAGAGTTTAGATTCCAAAGATCCTGACCTGAATATAGGTAATTAGTAAGAACCAGGCCAGGGTAGGTGGCCCAGGAAAAAGGATTACAATCATAATTTTCTGGATTATGTTAGAATTTTCTAGATAAATGAATAGAAGCAAAATATTCTAGTTGTGTTTCAAAAATACTAACTTTGCAGTTGATTGCTTAGTTATATGAGCCATATCACTTTCCTTTTATCTTCTCTCTTTGCCGTACCGTCTTTCTTCTTCATAGAATCATAATCAGCATAAAAGCATTTGCTTAGCCCCTTCCAATTTTGGTTGTGGCTGGAAGTTCAAAAATAAATTCTGAGTTCATAGTTTGTTACAGCTAAAAAATCCTTAGGGACCGTCTCATCCCGTCCCTACACTTTGCAGATCTAGAAGCACTTGGGGAATCATTTGGGGAATGCAGTCCATGGCAGTTACCAATATATCTGAAGGGTTTATCAGCAGGAAAAGCTTTTGAAGCTGTATCAACCTCAGGCTCAAATCACTTGGGACCACAGACCCTTTTTAAATCTTCCCTGAGATTTCCAGGAAGTCTCAAAAAGAAAGCTCATTTGTTCTCAGAAATGAGCTAGGTACTAGTCTTCCTTCTGGGCCTCTTCAACACTCTTGTTCACCACTCTAGGTCCCTGTCTAAGAATAAATATTGCTTCATGTTTACTCCCGTCTTCTGTGAATAGCTCTAGAGCTCCAGGGCTAATGTACATTAGTCCTTTTTAAATGAAAGTGTATGGAAGAAAAGAATGAGAGATGGAGAAGGAAGAAAGAGATGGAAAAACTCTTCTCTACCTTTTGAGCTGCTGTTTATCATTAATGAGCCACTGTGACCTGGGGTTTTAGAATTTGGCTCTAAATCAGGTATAAATTTCAAATTTCTCCCTACCACTTACCACCTCTGACTTTCAGCAATACAAACTCTTCGAAATATGAATTTCTTCTTTTCCCTTTCTCAATATAGTAAAAATTAAAATTCTTTCCTTGTAAAATTACTGTAGAGATTCAACGGCAACTTGTATCTTTATATCCAGTGCTAAATAGAGAAGTAAGAGTTGGTAAACAGTCAACAGCATAGGGATTATTATTTTTTTCTTCACCATTCTGTGGTTATTGGTAGCCTATGCAGTGTCTTTAACTTCTGTTCCTTACTCCTCTGTGAAATGAGGCTTAATGGTATCTCCCAAGTTGGCTAATGCACATCCTCGCTATCTGAACTCTTTGTTGTCTCTTCTGTTCTAGGCACCTGTGAGTAAAACTCCATTTAGATCCTTTGCCTTTCTCAAGAGAATTTGTTTACCAATTGGTACAGAAAGTTTTCTACATAGACAGAGGGTTAACTGGGACAATTCTGCTGTTTCCTAGTAAAATTAATCTGTATCTCTGAAGTGATGGTTTTCAGTACGGGGGGTGGGGGATGCATGTTTTGGTGGTTATATTTTTCCCAAAAGGAGCTCTTTCATTCCATGGTAGTATAGTTCTATTTATATATGTGGTTACCTGCACATAGTATTTCCCACTTTATGCAAATGGGAACTATATCCCAGAAGTGAGCTGATCGAGAAGATGGAAGAACCTGAGGCTCTGAATAACTTTGTGATTATCTACCCTGTAACTCTGATATATCTGCACCATTAGAGCAGCTGTATTTAGACACTGGTATTCTTCCCTTCCCTAGTCTAAAACACTACGAGATACAGTACCTAAATAATATAAATAGAAAGTCTATTGTAATGATGTTTAGATATCAATACAAGCCCAAAATGCAATGTTTGATAGAATTTTAACATAGTCAAATATTCACAAAAGAACTGAGAAAGCAAGTATCCTTGAACCTCAATACAAAATACAAAGTTGGCATTGCAAAAGATTTCACAGTCTCTCTGAGTCAACCAGACATTGAATATTTGTGGTTGCTGTTATGGTTTAAATGTTTGTGACCCTCAACATTCATATGTTGAAACCTTAGCTCTCTAAGCTATGGTATTCAGGGGGAAGGTTTTTAGTAGACTATGCCAGTCTGTTTCATGTTGCAATAAGAGTACCATAGATTGAGTGATTTATGAAAAATAAAAATTTAGTTAGCTCCTAGTTCTGGAGCCTAATAAGTCTACAGAATGAGGTGTCATCATTTGGTGAGGGCCTTCTTGCAGTGTCATAACATAATAGAAGGGATCATATGATCCAGCAATAGAGAGGGACATTGCTACTCTTGTAGCACAAAACCCACTTCTTGGATAAAGCATTAAACCAATCACAATGGCGCATATGTCAGTACTTTTGCACTGAGGATTACCACACTTCCAACATGTTCAAATGAAAGATGATTCAGTTTAGATGAGATCATGAGTGCTGAGCTCTTGTAAGGAGACGAGACATCAGAGTTTTTGCTCTTCTATGTATAAATGCACAAGAAGGCAGCATTGTGCAAGCCAAGCAGAGAGTCCTCACCAAAATCCAAATCTGCTATCACCTAGATCTAGGAATTCCTAGGCTCCAGACTATAGGAAATAAATTTCTATTGTTTAAATCACTGTTTTTTTGTATATCCTTATAGAAGCCCAAGCTGACTAATTCAGTGATACTCTACATATTAACTGAAGATAAAAAATTAACTTGAGGCTGAGAAACTATGTGCTTTACATAGATAACTCTAAAAAATATTCGTTATATTTTAATTATAAATGGGTATAGTAGATATCATTCTTCACATTAATATAGATCTTCATTTCAGATAGTAAAATTGCATGGAAGGAGCTAAGGAAACTGCCTAAAAGTTATTGGATCCAACCAAAGGGAAAAGAGTTTACTAATCCAGTCTTAGGTAGAACTGGGCAGTCCTAGTTTAGTTTAGGTCCTCTCCAGTCATCAGTTTGCTCACAATGTGGCAGAAACATAGCCAGACATCTAAGCCAATGTGGAGATTCTCTTAGATTTGTAGTTCAGACTGGTAGCCTTCATTTTATATTTTTATATTATATATTTGATTATATATGACTAATTTGATGTATAGTTTATGGATCTGAATCCATAAATTGTCATGATAACATCTTCCCCATTCAAATAGTAACTTTGGGGACTCAAATGAATCTATTTGGGACAGCTGAAGACTCTCAGAAACCTGCCCTCTCCCTCTACCCATGCAGGCACAAGATCAGGACTTAAGGATAAAGGTTTCGTGTAACCAGAGGTCTATGCCAAGGGATAGTGGGTTAAAAATAGACACAGGTGGCTATGTATGATTCCTTTCCATTAGCTTCCAGGCCCTCAAGGGGCAAAATTCTTGACTTGATGCCAAAATGTTCTGTTTGTCTTATAAGGAAAAATCAGTGAAGAAAATCGTACACTTAAGAGTACTTTACAAATCACAAGAGAGAAGAAAAAAATTCTGATTTCATCAAAATAATTGTTTACATATATACTTTTTCAAAGATGTTTTAATGGTTAAGCTATTAAGACGTTGTATGAGATAAACTTAGAAAAACTTGCTGCCTGTCTAAATCATAGTCAATAGCTTTCCCATGTATTATTTTGTCTTCATGTCTTCTATGTTTACAAACTCCTGCCACATTTTCTTACCCTATGGATTATGTTGGTAATATCATGAGATATCTAATCTCCTATTAACATTTGTATAAAGTGTCTTCCCTTTCTCATCATAACATTTTTGTAACCACCACCGGGCACATCGACCTTGTGACAGGTGGTATTTGATATTGTGACTAATCTAACATGACCAACTCAAGGGCAGTAACAGAGTACTAACAGTTGTTACATGTGTATAATAGGTCAGTTGTCTTCTAAGTATATTCTGTTCATTAATTCCTAATGCAACATGCAATGTATATGAATTGTCATGGCAACTTTAAAAGAAATAACTTTACTATTTCTATCCTACAAACAAGAAAAATAAAGCTAAACAACTCCTCTTGACATAAGGTCACATATTGTAATTTGGACTTTGTTCTGCAATTGGTGGTACATAATGTGTAAATTCAGTCAAAATCCAATTTTGTACTGAAAGCCCCTTGAACACTGGGTAAAAAACTCTGAACTAAATATTTGAATGTCACTAATAATTACCAAGGCGATATCCAAAGCAAGTAATCTAAAATTGTGATTCAAAATATACCAGCAGGGCTATTTCCATTTCATCGAGATTTTTTGAAAAGAAGTCATAAAAGGATGTAAATTTAAAAAATCACAGAATCATAGACTCCAGAGACCAAAGTGAGCTTTACATGTTCTTTGCTTCTTCCTGCATAAAATACTAATCTAGCAAATTAACTGCTTGATCATTAAAAATAGATGGCCAATGGGAAGGAAGCCTAATATCTCAAAGAAAATAGACCAGGTGGACAGACAAAACAGTGAACTGAACCACTCTGAGAAGAAAGTTAAGCATATGTGAATAATATGCAGACATGGAGGAGAGAAATCCAAATAGATACACTAGCATAATAAAAACTGCTGGATAATGTTGCAGGTAGCCAGTAGGGAAAACAAAGGGACAGCAGCCTAGAAAAAGTTTTTGTTTGGTGTTTGGCAGTGCTTGGTTCTAGGAAGTGATGCAGAAATCCTAGTTTCTGAGAACACCTGTTAAAAGAAAGAGACTAGAATTTCCAAGGAAGAAGACATTGCTCCAATAGAGGAAATTGAAGAGCAATGAAAATCTCTGACCAGATGGCATTTGTCTGAGTGTCCTGAAGTGAATAAGGTATGACACAGCAGAGATTAATAAATACATATACTATGGCTAAAAAATGGAAGCTACTCCTGAAGATTGTCCGGTTTCTAACTCAGTAACTTTGTTTCCTTTTAAGACAAAGAGTAGAGCTCTCATGGATTGAGACAAATGAACTATGTCTTAGTACTAGAATAGTACCAAGAGACAGACAGAGAGAGAGAGAGAGAGAGAGAGAGAGAGAGAGAGAGAGAGAGAGAGAGAGAATAGAGTTATTAGAACACGGACACTGAAAGCACGCAGGCTCCCGTCACCTATGCAAGAATTTTAGATTTCCACCTCTCAGATCTTAAAGTTGATAACAATGTAGTACACAGAAGTATCATGCATTTATCTTTTCAAAAGATTTGAGAATAGAGAAACAAATGCTGCTTTGGATCATGTGATGGTTAATCTCACTTGTCAACTTGATTAGTTTGAGAGACATAGATTAGTAAGACAAACTTCTAGTTATATCTAGGTGACCCATGCCTTGGTTCCAAGGGCTTGGAATTAGGAACTGTATCTGGTCCCTGGCCTTCCCCCGACACTTTTGATCCAGTCTCAATTCTCTCAGCCCCATGAATTGAGTGGCTGTACTGTGTCATGCCCTTCTACTGTATTTCTGCCACTCAGGGACTGAAACCTCTGAAACTGTCAACCAAAATAAACATTTCCTATTTTAAATTGTGGCTGTCAAGTATTTTGTTCCAGTAATGGGAAAGATGATTAATACAGATCTAAAACTACCTAAAAACTACCTAAAAACATTTACTGTTTATGCTTAGACCAATTAGATTAGTTGCAATATATCTGGAATCTGGTGTTCAAGTAAAAATGTAGTTTAACGTACATTTGAATAATGAGGCAATATGTATGAGCTACAGACAACTGAATCCTATGTGACTAACACTTTGTGAGGGCAGGCTGTAAAAAGGAATGGTAATCATATGATTGTATGACAATCCTCACTAACGTTTATTGAGTGCTTATTACATGGTAGCTCGTAGCTTAATGTTTGCATGCATTATCTCAATCATTCTTCAGCAGCGAATAATGGTATAACTTATTCCAGAAACATCTACTACTAAAGAAAGAAAAATGCTCTAAGGATCAAACCGAGTATTACACAAGGTCAGTGTTCAGATGGGTGTCTGACAAAACTTTTATAACATATTCTGAATAAATGTAGTTTCCATTTAAAACTAAGTATGACTCAGGATCATAAAGGAAACCCAAGAATGGAAACTTTTCTCTGACCTTCAATCCCTGAGACAACAAAAAGCTCTTGTCTTCTCCTAAACTTTGGAACAGTCGTGCCAACGTTGGTTCCAAACTCCACCAGAATCGCCAGCTCTCTCCAGACTGGAGAATTCTTACTATTTATTTCGTTGTCTTTTAACCTGTTTTCTCAAATGGCTTCATATAACTTTTTCTGGCCAGTCTTTTCACATCTGGGATTTAAATATTGGTCATTAGAAAGTTTAGGCCCAAGTTTTGTTTACTAGGCTTTGGTCTGAAACCTCCTTCCTAGTGCTGAGAGAGAGAGAGAGAGAGAGAGAGAGAACAATCTGGAGCCATAGAGATTAGAGCTAGTCTCTTAATTGTTGACCTTTCCCAATTAAAAATCTTTAGTTCAGAGTTTTTTTACCCAATGTATAAAAAGCTTTCTTTTCAATATTGGCTTTTGACTGAATTTACACCAATGATATACCATTAATTGCAAAGTGAAGTCCAAAATACAATATGTGACCTTATGTCAAGAGGAGTATAAACATAAACAAACAAAAAACTTGAACAGATGCCAAGTGATGCTGGACATGTAGAACACTCTAAAATACACTGAAAAAAAATACACGTGACAACTGTGTTCTCTGATTTTTTGTGAGTTCTGAATGATATATTCCAAAATTATAAGCTTTCTGAAACAGATACATGAAGTACCAAGTGTAAGGTTTCCACCTTCTTCCTCAGCCCACCTGCCACCAGAAAACTGGCAGGAACTGACCTTTCATGTTAGCTTTCTTCCTTTGTAAATTACAGACAATATTCTTAAATGCCTAAAAGCTACACTGAGGAAAATACAAAGCTCTGTCATGTTCATGCCATCTCTGGATAGCCAGTTATCTAAAAAAGAATCCTTATGTATTATTCATCTTAGGTATCATAAATTATTTTATACAAGATCTGCCTTTCCAGTACCCATCTGGTATCTTCCAAACCTAAATCTGTCTGTAGTACTTTAAAGAGCTTACTTTTTCTCATAATTCTTCTCTAATTCTTATCATGGTGGTTACTTTGGCATATCAAATTGACTAACCTAGAGTTCCCAGGCTGAAGTAGGTATTTCGGCAGAACTATTTTGTAGATGGAGTTGACATCTATAATCAGTTGACTTTAAAAGAGACTATTTTCAACAATATAGATGAGCCTTATTCAATCAAGTAGATGGTTTAAAGACAAAACTGAGATTTCTCTGAGAAAAGATAAATTCTGCCCCAATACTGCAACATTAGCTCCTATTCAAGAATTTGCAGCCTGGAGGCTTTCCCTGCTCTGTTCCCCAAGTATCAGATAAGACATAAATCTATCTCCACTCTGTCTTTGCTGCTTTCTCTCTTTACACACACACACACACACACACACACACTTCCTTCAATTCTTCTACTTCTCTAATTATCTATCAGAAAAATTATTATCTACTGAGTTTTCCAAAGTAGAAACTTTAACGAAGGAACAACATACAGGAAGTGTAGACAAGTTTAAGGAAACAAAGAAAGGAAGGTTGGCCACCAAAAACTAGCAACAGAGCAAAGCTGTTGCCACTCCTAGAGCTGAAGGGATGAAGACAAGAAAAAGCTTATACCCTAATAATAAAAGGCACCTTTTATTATTGGAATCTCTTTCCAGTGGAAGCTCTTACCAGGGTCCATGGGCATGGAGTGAAGCAGCTACCTCTAGATATGAGCACTGAAACAGGGAGAAGGCAAGAAAGACACAGTCTTTCATTTTCCTAATTTTTTATCTCTTGTCAGATAAGTAAGACTTGGATTGATAGAGCCTGAACAGAAACACCCAGGCAGGGAGCCTAGAAATGCTATTAATAGAAATCAAGCTCTGAGAGTACAGGACAAAAAAAAAGAGAGAGAGAGAGAGAGAAGATTTTTTGGGAGGAGGGAAGACCAAGAGAAAATATCTAGCATAGCCTGATTCTCCTGAGACTCAAGCTACAAGTTTGTTTTGGTTTCCTGTTGTTATAAAAGATATTTTGGGTTTACTTTTTTTTTTTTTTGGTGCAGGGTCTTGTCAATGAGATTCAGCCTGGTCTTGAATTCACTATGTAGCTCATGCCAGCCTCGAGCTTGAAGCAATGCTCATGTCTCAGCCTTCCAAGTGCTGGGATTACACGTGTGTGCCACCATGCCCGGGTGATTTTACATTTTGTTTTATAATCTACTATATTCAATTAATCCTAATTTTTTCTCCAGTACTACCGTTTTCCAAGCCCCAAGACTTTATTTATTATTTAGTTACATTGGCAATAACCCAGAATTTAATTCTCTTTCTGCAGTCTTTACACTTTACATGATGTGCTTGTATGAGCCCCCAAGCTCTTGTACCTACCACAACTTGAAACACATAAAATAATATGAATTCCAAAATGCATGTTTAAAGGAAGCAACTTTCTGTTTCCTGAAAATTTTTGACTTCAAACTACCAAAAAAGCAGATCGAGTACTTGCTAGGTCAACAAGCCCACAACTTAGCATTATGGAAGCTAAAGGAGGAGAATAATTGTAAGTTCAAGGCCAGCCTAAATTACAAGATGAGACCCTTTCTCAGCTACTCCCCACCAAATGCCAAAAAAGTAGTCCTCTTATTGTCTCATTTATTGTGTTTAAAATGTTAAACCAAAAGGTCTATTATTGTGTTTAGACAAGAAGTTAACCTCAGCAGACATACACGGACTTAGCTGTTCAGCACCTTCCTCTGTAAACAGCTTGTTTGCTTCACTGCACTTATTTGGTTATCATAGAATCTGTTCTGTGGTCACATTTGATTGGTTTAGGAGTAAACACTGGACCCAAGATGATCTCATCATAATCTTTTCTTCCGACTCCATTTTCTAGCTCAAGTTTATAAATACAGGCTGTATAAAAATAAGAAAATTAAAATCCAACTGCAAGAATATTACATTTAGAACTGACAGCCACTCACTCCTTCAGTGGCTAAATAGTAATTGTAAAACAAAAAGGTAAACTATCAGTAACCTCAATTCTACTCATGTAAAATAGAAACAGGAAGGAAGTGAAGAAATTAGGTGGATACATAGATGCACATCAGTAATACATACATAAATACATAGATATGCCCAGAAAATAGAAGAAGTGAAAGCCCACAGTGGTGTTCAAGTCTAATGGGACTGACAGTCTGTGGAAGTGAGCAGAGAAAATGGTCAGGTTTCTATTTCTAGTTGTACTTTAAGTTCAGTTTCATTTTAGTCTTGGGTCTTTTAAATCCTCCATTTTGTTTAAATTAGTTTGCATGGGTTCCATCACATATAAGCTATTGAGTCCTGATGAATACAATTTCCATCTAAACTTTTCCAATGCAGAACTAAGCCTCAAAGAGATTGGGAACTTATAGAAAGTAGCATATGAAAGAAAAAAAAATACACACTAATTCCCAGTCAGTGAACCTGATCATCTAATTTTCTGTTTCTATGATGTCATAATCAGTAACAGAAGGGTTAAACCCATCAATTCCATTAGACTTTACAATAGGAAAGTAACGAACCTTAAATTATTCTAACACATTAACTCCTGAGTAGAATCCAATATATCTGCTCCATGTTTAGCCCAAACAGGAAAAGGACTAAGAAGACCCAAAGCACTTTGGACACAGGTGAGTAAGACTTAGAAATACATTTCTGACAATACCAATAACTAAAGTCTCTATGAAAGGACTGCCAATACTAGAAAACCTCAATTGCACATAGGGGATAGCACTGTGTTTTGGACAGTAGATTGTGTAAGCAGACCACTAGATTTCCAGCACTAATCTACTACTTGCCTTGTATGTAGCCTTGGGAAAGTTACTTTGGATCTATGGGCATTAAATTTCCCTTTTTAAATTTATCTTATCTTATCTTATCTATTTTATTTTTGAGACAGGGTCTCCCTACATAGCTCAAGCAGCTCAGACTGGCCATGAACTCCTTATGTTATCCAGGCTACCCTCAAACTTGTGGCAATCGTCCTGCCTCAGCCTCCCACCTGCTGCTACTCCAGATGTGCACTACCACCAGCCTCAAGTTTCTTGATGGAAAAAAATGAGATGAAAACATGCCCCCATTATAATAAATGAGTTAACAGATTTAAAAGACTTGGAACAAAACCTAGAATACAATGGGCACTCAATGCATGTTGGCTCTTATGGATATGAGGTCATGGATCATTTGGTTTTGTAGCCTCATACACACAGCACACACCTGCCGGTTGTTTAAATAAAAAATGAAGCATAAATCAGCACAGTAAATTTTAATTAAATCCGCTAATAGCATAGTAAGTTTACTTGTGAAAATATGTTTACTTCACAAATTATTTTTAAAATTGTTCCTCATAAAACAATATCATAGTGTGTGTGTGTGTGTGTGTGTGTGTGTGTGTGTGTGTGTGTGTTTAAAGGGAACATTAAAAACACATTACATGTAACCACTCAATTTCTCTTCAAGAGTTTGGTTTATTATTTTTCCAAGCGACTTTTAGTTTAAGGGGACTGCGTGAATGACTTTTCTCAAAGAGATCAATAACTCTGCCAGTCCCTTGAGACCACTAGGTCATGGCAACTACCAGTACTCAGATGCTGGAAAACTGTTCAAGGAAAAGGGTGCAGCTTTGAAGTATTCTCAAGAATGCGAAGAACATGTCGAAACAAATAATCATAAACAAGTCATTAAAATTAAAAGTGTATTCTTAAAGAGTTTCTTGATTAAGAACAAATGCCTCATTAATCTGGAACATACTGACTTGAGAACACAAGTGAAGTCAAAGAGTAATGACTGAAGTGACACGGAACACAGCAAGCTGTGTGTTCTCATTTCAAAGTCTTGGGGGAACAGAAAGGTTATTGGATACGGTGAACTGAACAGTAATGCGTTACCCAGTAATGCAAGGGTGAACTTAAAAAATAAGCCTAGATTACAAAGAATGTTATATTCCAGTAAAATGCACACTCTTTTCATCTACAAAGTATGAGTATACTCCATTTACTTTGAGGATGAAAATAGCCTTCATTCAAGATCTAACGAGTAAAAATAAAAATTGAAAGATATATGGAAAACAAAAAAGCACCCAGTTTTAAACCTTATTTCCATCCTCTCCACTTCCAACTTCCAACTTTTTGTTAAGTATATGAATGAGTTAAAAAAAAAATTTGAAGAAAACACTAACATGGTTGTGTGCCTTCTTTTAGTCATAAAAGCTTTTGTTAAAAAAATACATATTATTTAGTGAATAAAATAATAGATATTTTTAGAGATGAAAGGTGCATAAAAATCATCTACACAATTTCAAAACAGATTAGATAATAGATATCCATATAATGATAATGCAGTTTTTAAGGATTAAGTTTGTTTTGGAATAGCTATCAATATATCATATATTTTTTTCTGAAATGCTTTAGAATTTCATCTTCTAGCAGACATCATTATGAGCTAAATATTGCTTAGGATGCTCCATATACATTTGATGAATAAATAACTTTAGCAGTGGCTAAAACCGTAACACACACACACACACACACACACACGGTTTTTAATTTTAAAACTCATCCTGAGGACTTTCCACTCTGCATTTGGCCCCTTACCCATGCATGTCACAAAATACATTCCACACAGATGACTCTTGCCAATGAAAAGAAAAAAAGCCATGAAAAATTATAGAGGTCTTGGAGGAATATTATATGCAAAGAATTTCGCAAATGCCACTCTCACCAATATGTATAGTACAGAAAATTGTCATATTTTCATGATTACAATAAATTCCTGTGAAAGTGAACAAAAATCTGACATAATTTTCAGTGCAAGATTCTAAATACAACACTATGTTATTCTCATTTAAATGATATATTTCATTTTACACTTGAAAACTAGGGAAAGAGAATTTTTCTAGAACGAAGAAACAAAGAAAAAAAGACGAGAAGGTATAATTTCACTGAAGTAAGTAAATATAATCAGACTTTGTTTTCAAAGTCTATTTAAACCCTAGAATTTCCAACATTTTAGTTTTGGCAGCAGGATGGCAAAGAAGAAGATTAGAAAAGAACTAACACAAGCATATTCCCCATTTATTAGATGTAGATGGAACTTGTACTGGAATATAAATTAGACCAGTGTCCATACTTGACAGGTGAAAAATCCAGTTAGAGGCACAAGACCAGCACACAGAAAACTTAAGTATATACTGCCTCATATCTTCTTGAGTACTCAACTGTGTAGAACAAATCCAAGATGTTATATATTTTAGAGATGAGAGGCAGCTGAAACACCTAGAAAAGCATCTAGTGCAAATTAGGTAAGCAATAAATACTTGATAAGTAACTCAAAGCTTGAATGAGAGCACTAAGAAATGAATGTTTTTAAAATATATGAGCCCTGTTTAGGATTCTGGGTGATGATAGTACTTGGCTAATGTCTTCTACAAATGACATTTCAATTCTTTTCTACTTTTCCATGTTCATGCATATGTTAGAAGATATATAAATCAATGCAGAAAGGATGGAGAGGTTGAAAGAACAATTGCCTTCTTGGTAGCATTGGTAGTCTGGGAGATTTGATCCACAAAATCTACTCAATAGGACTAGATTGTCTACACATTTATCATTTATAATTAAATAGTTTATAATGGGAATATTACATCATAGGCAACTAGCAACAATTACATCAGAGTTAAATACTTCCTAGAATTTCTATCATAATTTCCTGGCCTTAATTACTCACAGATAGGTTGTAAGGATATTATTTTTTTTCTTTATGCATAATCATAACATTCTCATCTTGGGAAATATACAGGATATTATTTTTCTATATAAAACAGATAACAATCTTAGGAACTTTTAAGAAAAATGATAATAATTTTCAGAAAATGACTAGAATATATTTAGAACATTAACTGAAAATTAACACTAAAGATACCTTACAAATAAAAATCAACCCTTTATCCTTTAGAATACATGTCTCTGCAGTTTTTTAAAAAATTATTCCATGATCTGTAAAACTCTGTATGGTAGACTTGGAAAAGGGTGGTTAATTGTTTCCAGGAAATTTTAAAAGGGGTCTTTGGTATACCAGGGGTAGTGAACTGGGAATCAGAAAAATTGGGTTCATGTCCCCTGCTAAGTGATTCACCTGCCTGAGACACATTACTGGATTTCTCAACGTATTGTTTCACTTATCTGTAAAAAGGAAGTAATAATCATATATGCTGTATGAGGGGGTCTATGAAGATTAACTTAAAAAACAGCACATAAATCACTCATCACAGCAATATGGTACCTTATCAGTAGCGGCAGTATATTACTGCAATTTTTTCCAATTTTTGAAAAGAATTGAAAGAATAAAATCTTATTATTGGAGGCTAAGAATTGTTTTAACCAGTTGCCAAGTTCTTTTACAACTTCCGTGCTGTAACACCCTTGCCTGGGACTCTACAATACAAATCTTCTTTGCCTTTGATTTTTTAACAGCAGCCCTAGACTTTGAAGCCCATTTCCCTTTGATGATCCTGAATCTCCAACATTATCCCTCTTGGTTTCACAATAGAAACCAAAAACTAAAACTGTCCTGTCAAAGTTTTACAGAACAGCTACTGTTAATATCCAGTTGTCTTGTTGTGAAGTGCTGTGTTGCTTACATTGTTCTGTTCTGATCTACTTTGTTCTGTCCTCTTTTGTTTTATTCTCTTTAAAATAAAATTTTAAAAAATAAAAATAAAAACACACTTTAAGAACCAAATAATACAAGAACAAAAGTAGTTTTGACAATGTGTTAAAAAGAAGTTTTACAGAAAACAGAAGAGAGAAAAAAATAGATTTTTAGCAATAACTGCATCTTGGGAAGATTCTCAAAATAAAATTTGTAGAGAGCAAGCAAAAAAAAAAAGAAAAGTCTGCAAAACTTGGGCTTGAAAATCTATTCAATCCAGTGTTGTAAGTGGAACTCCTTATGAGTTCTAAAACATCTGCCCACTTCTGGCCATGCCCGACTAATAGCAAAGTTAACAAGCAGGCAGCAAAATTTAACAAATGACTGGGAATGCTCTCATACCCAGAACCTCTGTGTCAGAGATCCACGTTCAAGGAAGTCTGAGAAAACATGAGTAGTCTTGTCACGAGAGCATGCTACTACGGTAACAACACAGGGGTAATTTACAAACATAGAACTGAAATCAGGAAAGTAACAGCCCTGGGTGCTACACCTCACATTATTTCTCACTATTGATCTTCATCCAGCATGGATCAAGCACTTGACAGGTGAGATGTATTTAACTTCTCTCTCTCTCAAAAAAAATTCTATAATATTCATAGCAATGGGATGATAGCATGGATGAATAAGAGTTTTTTCATGAAAGCTGAAGTTACTGACAACTATGTGGACTACAAGGGAAAAAATTCTAAATCTTAACATTAAAATATCATGATAAAATTACTTATTTAGAAGCACATAGTATAATGCATGGAATGTTATACTTTCTCAACAGATACTTGATTAGGAATAAATAAATGAAGCATAACTTTTCTTAGTAGAAATTGGATCTGTAAAAGTTGAGTTATTTTTAAGGCACCTGTGCCCACAGCCACAATTCGTATGAGATGGTTGTTTAGACAGAAATGACTCCTCTACAGACAAACAGAAATGTATGACCCCTGTGCCCTGGTCAATCAGATTCTCTCCTTAGGAATTAATTCCGAGATGTACCGAGGGCCATGGCCAAAGAACTGTTAGCATTATAGCTGTGGCCATAAAAAATTAGGGCAAAGGCAGCCATCTGGGCCTTGCAAATACTGAATAAATAAGCAAAAGACACCACTTGGGATAGAGAGAAGACTGGTATTAAAGCAGATTAGAAAGTAAATCCAGAAAGTAAGACCAGAAATACATGGTCTTTAGAAGAGAAACATCTTGAGGGAGAGTCAGTTTTGAGAGAAGGAAAGATTGAGTCCTCCAGCTGTGGTTTTCAGATTTATCTGGGTGTCTGTGAGACTCTTTCTCTCCCTTAAACTAAACAACTCTGCAGTTTCTATTCCTTATGAGTAAAAAAGTGCAGATAAGCTTATTTTGGTAGTTTTCTTTCTATTATACTTTGCTAATATCACATTTCCATTCTTTAATAACATAGATATTGGTTTAGAATTAAATTTTTAAAGTTATTTTCGCTTTCTGGTTACTCTAAGAGGTTTCAACTACTTTCATATGATTTTACAGCAACTCCAGGAGAAAGATTAACTTATTGTTCTTATTTCTATTCAATTACAGTTTTAAAATTCAAAACATTTAATTTGCTTATCAACCAAAGTAAGAACATAAGTATGTTATCTGTACCTTTGAAGAAAGTGTTTTGATCTAGCAGATGAAACATTTATTGAAAAGAAATATTTCATAAGTCTCACAGAGAGTTCTTGCGTGACTTTGGCAAATTCAGCATTTGTATGAGGCACAAAGCCATTTGGAAAATTCTGAAAAGATTATTCAGTTATTTCACATCCATTTTGCAAGGACACATTTGAACAGAATTTTTCTCCACATAGTCGATCAAACTGTTGAGTAATTTCCCTTTTAGGTTTTGTGGAACCAGTTTAGGGCCTTTGAAAGCTAATCAGTGATAGGCTAAACTGTTGGGTGTTTGTGTTTGCTTTATTTCCACTGCCCAGGGGTACAGTGTAATTTCACTTCCCAGTCATGTGAATGATCTAGGTGAATTCGAAGTAGTGTTTTGCTCTAGGACACCTAGCACTTCATCCTGGGCCTGCTTGGAACAAGACCAAACAGAATGAGTCACTTAGGGAAGATGTTTCCCTAGCCCTGTTGCCAGTGTCTCACTGTACTTTGCTCCTGGAAGCCTCATTAAGAAAAGATGCCAGGGTACATGCCTGATGAGGAGATCCTAGAGTCCTTTCACACGCAGAATATCTGGATAAGAACCAAGGACCTCTGAGAGTATGACCTCTGCCATACACTGAGAAGGAGTGATCTTTTGGTCAATTTACCACCTATAGAAAAACAGAAGTCCAGTGTTTCTATTCTTGGAATACTTACACTATTAGGAATCAACAAAACAGTTTAACAAATAGGTCAAAAGTTTTCCTGCTGGAACTCAAGCCATTAGACTGCAAACGAATTCCCCAAAGGTCAGTAGGATAAGAAGTCTGCGGTACAATCAAAAGGTGTACTTATGCCTTCATAATTACATGCAGAGTCACTCATATCTGTAATTTTCCATCCAGCACAACACATTTGGGCCACAATAAGGGAAATCAATTTGTAAAAGTTATAAAAGAAAAATTAAAAATTTTCAGACTATTAAAAAATGTTGAATTAGGAAATTCAAATACAATTCCATACTGAAACTAATAAATTTAGCATGTGCTTCTAGTTTCAAATCCTGTGTCATTGAAAACACACAAAAGAGAATTTGAAAAGTTTCTATTTTTGCCAAGTGACATAATTTCCCTTTTCCAGGTTTTTCTCCATGTAATTGATTCAACACTGACTTCTTTTTTCCATATCTATAAAACTCTAAAGTCTTCTGACCTCAGCCTACATATTAATATTTGCATCAAAGTTATGGGCCTGTCTCTACCACCAGCTTGTGGGAAAAAACAAATACAAAAAACAAAAAAATCTTGACCTGAGAGTTTCTCCTAGTTTCAAGAAATTCTGTCACTTTCCAGGAAGCATTACTTTTGAGAAATCAGTCAGTTGTGCTGGTTCAGATAGTACCAATGTTTTGCTGCAGTTGTAGGTCTTAAGTGTCTGCTTCTGTTAGACCACTGATTTTTAAAGAGAAAATTACCTTTTCCAGAACAGATCTTGGTGGTTCCAGTGCTATATAGCACTGTTGCATCATCATGATACCATCTTTCCTTCAATATTCCTTACAAGGCTGAATTCTGCACCAAAACATGCTGGATACAGCATCAAATATGTGGAAAGAATGCTCTTATTCACACAGCTCAGAACCAGTATTTGGCCTTACCCCATAATGGCAATATCACATCATCCTTTGTATTTTCCACCTTCTTACCTTCTGAAGCCCTCTCAGGCTTTTAGATGTAAAACTCCCCTCTTTCTTTTCTGTCCTTCTTTCTCCAAATGCAAATAGACCTGAGAATATATGTCTGAGAGGACTGCTAAATTCAAATACTTTTTCTCAATTTAGGTTAAGAAAAGATCTATAGTCTACACTTCCATTAGCTTTGTTACATTCTGTTACCAAGGCTACACTAGTTAATAAAGATGAGATACACAGTGACCTTTATACTTTGGTCTTCTACAATTTCAGTAAGATGAACAAGATTCTTTATATCTTGCCACAAAATTTGGGTGAGAATATACTAGCTACATAAAGTGACATGTGACATTATTCAAAGGAAATGATAGGAAACAGAAAGATTTTTCACTCTTGTCAAACAGATAGAATAAATTTTGATAGGAATCCAGGGATATAGCTCAGCAGCACAGTGCCTGCCTGACAAGCACAAGGTCCTGAGTTTGATTCTCAGAAGAAAAAAAAAAAAAAAAGGAAAGAAAGAAAGATGGCAGAATAAACTCCAACCAGAAATTCCAGTAAAAATAATTAGTAGGCTTTGTGTATTAAAGAGATGGATTAAAGGGGTTTGTAACTATAAGACTTAATTCATTTCATTAGTGTAGCTTTAGGTCATCTGGTATTATGTGTGGTATATACAGTGAAAAAAGTAGTCCAAGTGGAAAAACTGAGTTTTTATATAGACAAGTTGAGTTGGCCCATTGATTCCAGATATGCTACCTAAAAGGAAATGACTCTGGGGGGACTCAAGACAAGACCCTAATGAAAACTTTTACCTTCAGCAGTTAAGACAAAGAAGAGAGGGAAACAGATGCTTGAATGAAAGATCACAATGGCTGTAAAGGAAAATAAATAGGGCAAGAGGATATATATTGAAAATTGATACCTCTGTTGCCAGAAAGAGAAAATTATTTTAGAACATAGGTGTGCTCTATTAACCTTCAACTATTACTGTAAAGAAGGAAATATTTTTAACATAGGTAACTAGAAGCTATTTAGAATACTACTTTAACATCAGAGTCAAATTTCTAGTTCTACATACAAATCTCCTGATTTTACTCCATTTTCCATCACATTACATATATGAATGTGGACATTCTTTTCAGTTGTATAATTTTGCTCAGTTGAATAGCTACATTAAGATCTTCAACACAGACTCCCTCTACTGCTTCCAGGGGCCTGAAACAGAGCCATATCCTTTTTTGGAATCAATATCTAAGGATATTTCCAAGGCATGACATGTTGATACAGATACAAGTGTCCTTTCTAAATGCCATGTGTGTGAGTGAGTATGCAAGTAGGCTTTTGGGTGGAGTACAGAGCTGCCTTTGGCCTATTAGCATTTCCAAGATGAAATATATCACAATATTATAAGGCATGCACTTACATGACTTCTTAAAATACCATCATTCACATATCCAACAGTGTATTATTGTTGTTTTAAAGTATTTGATAGGAAGCCTGTGTATTGTTCTAGGAAAACTGGTCTTCTTCAAAACATTTTTTAAATTCCATTTTTGAAGATAATCTTGATTTCCTGTGGCATATCTTTTTGGTATGGCAATGTGTCTTTACCAACTGAGTATAAACTTGATTTAGAAATAATCAGAAGTAACTGAGATGTAAATATTGAGAACAAGAAAGACAACTAAATCTCATAAAGAAGTAAAATAGACACTGCAAAAGCTTTACCTAGGTATATCCACATTTTGGGAGCTGCTAACTTTGTTATAAAGAATACTTTCCTGACTCTATGGTAATTTTGTTGTTTTCATTTTCAAAAGTAGAAACATCCTGAATCTATTTCCAACAGAAAGAACAGGTTATATCACTGCCATGTGTTTGTGTATTTGTGTATATTTCATCACAGAGTGAAAGGAAAGATTATACAGCAATCAGCCATTTGCATACAGCAAGAAGAAACATGTTGCTCAGACATAATTTAACCTAGTAGTGAATAATTATATAACAGATTACAATTAACTGCAACACAAACTTAAAAGATACATCAAAAAAAGAGACTTCTTTTAGCTAGTTCTTTTCATATTTTGTATAAAGGTTCACTTTGCCAAGAATTTTAATAACCTACATAGTGTTAAATTATTTTTATTATAGGTTTCTGTCTTTTTTTTTTTTTTTTTTGACTGGGGATCAAACTCACGACTGGGCACTTGCAAGGCAGGCGCTTATGCTGCTGAGCTAAATCCCCAGTCCAGGTTTCTGTCTTTGAAAATATTGTTTTATGACCTCTCTTATGCTGTTCTATTGCTGTTGTTAATATCTGTACTTTTTTCCTCTGATAGGTATGTTACACAGCTATTCCATGTGACAAAATATCTGCTATCCACAACTTAAAAAAGAGAGGCTTAATTTCATTTCGCTTTAGGAGCAGCTGGGCTTAGGGCAAAAATATCATGGTGGCAGGGTAAGTTAGTGGACAAAGCTGCTCACACCAATGCAGCCCGGAAGGAGATCAGAGGGGGCAGTGTCCTAGCAAGAGTGGCGGCCTCCAGAGGCACACCCACTTTTCACACCTCTACCTCT
Organism: Dolichotis patagonum; assembly: GCA_004027295.1. NCBI lineage: Eukaryota > Metazoa > Chordata > Mammalia > Rodentia > Caviidae > Dolichotis > Dolichotis patagonum. Next base: position 58,402 of record PVJX010004736.1, read on the forward strand.
CACAGCACATGTAGATGTGTAACTCAATAAAATAATCCACTGATCGGTGCAGTGGCTTCTTCAGAGGTATTTTTGTTTAGTAAGTGTTCAATATCAAAGCCAAGGCCTTATACATGATGATCAAGCATTCTACTACTGAGCTATACCACCACCATAAAGGACGTTTTTGCTAGAAAATGCTAGAAATGTAAAACAAAGTTTTGCTTTAACTTTTCATACTGAATGTGATGTTAAACTATATAATTATGTAGAAGCATGTAATATTACTTATTCACAATGTCTTCTGTCACTGTGAGAAGGCCTTCTGGCTCAGCTGTTTTGTAACACCTAAAATAATTATTCACTGGGATATTATGTGATTGAATGTAATCACAAATTCCTAACGTCTGGAGAAGCCTACAAGTTTTACTCTACTATCTTTCGGACTTGTTATGCTTACAATAAGGTGTCTAGCAGCATCTCATCTCTGATCTTTGCCCACTTGATACCATCAACATCTCTCCTCCCAATTGTGACAACCAAAAACATTGTCAACAACCCAGGGACAAAACTGTCCCTCCTTACTTTTCTTTGTTTTTAAGAACTAATGCTGCAACATAACTCTATCAGTATTTTTAAAAGGCTTCTAATAGTGATGTTAATGAAGAGGATTTACATCCTCATTATATATTAGTCATGTCAAGTGTTAGTCATGTTAGTGTTTTAGTACAAGAAGTTTAGAGTCAAGGGAACATACCATAATCCATGTATATGACTACATTATGTACTATGTTCCTATATTCTCTTTAAAATGTATTTTTGCAGTTGCATGATGCATAGGAAAAAAGTGTACTGATTACAGAAAACAAAAATTAAATATGGCTAAATATAGCATATACTGGCTTTACAAAGTGCATCGCAAAGTATATTTGCAACATTTCACAGCAACAAAAGTTAATGTAGAAAAAGTGGGTCAAAATTACCATCAGGAAAGTAGCACTCAAAATACTTCTGGATTATTAGAAGTTGAACCAAAGCAAGAAATGATCTCTTAGATTTGGAAGACACTTCTTTCAGGTAGCTTAAGTATCATCAGTTAAAAGGAATTGGCAAGAATTACAAGTAGGTGTGAACACAGTGAACATCTAAGACTTCAAGTATGCTGAGAACAAGCCTGACTGAATTTAGGACTAGCAGCATTTACCATTCTTACTCAGGTCTAAGATTTCAGTAAGAAAGCAACGAAACTCTGAGAACTATCAAGCTTTAGGGAATATAAAAGTAACTCGAAGGAAGAAAGCCTTGAATAATAAACAAACTTTAACAGAAAATGAATAAATGAGACTAGTGGACTTCAAATTTGCTTGGCAACCAGATAAGTAACCAGTGATTTTAAAAGCGCACGTACACACACATGAGGGTCATGAGTAATAAATAAAAAGACGATTATCAGGTTGAGTGACAAAGTATGAATAAACTCACTCCAACTGTGTAAGGACAAAACCAGTTATTCGACTCCTAACATTTTAACAAGCACAACTTTCGACAAAAGGCCAAGGTGAAGTGTGTGAAAGTTTGTAGGACCTGGGAGCAGGAAACAAGTTGAACATCACCAGAGTCTTCTATATTTGGGTCCCCTAGCAGAACTTCATGCTTTTAGTGAATACAGGAAAAGAATACTGCTTTTTGAAGATTAAAAATAGAGCAATATGGTACAACATTCAGATGTCATATATCCATATCTTTCCCAGGTGCTTAATTTGTTTATTCTCTTTTATTTGAATCACAATCAAATCTTATTTGCAACTAAGACCTGAAAACCTTTTCTCAAAGGCCTGATTACTTCTTTTCCAAATTTATTTCATGAGGCATTACCCTTTTTCACTAATTATTCTTGGGTGCAGCATATTTTGTAACCACCAAAGAACACACTGGTTCAAAGCTGAACATTATAAATAGTTACAATCACACACATCAAAAAGTTAAAAGTTAGTGTGGGCTGAAAAACAGTAGGAGTTAGAGAGACAGAGTAGGAGATTGGATAAAACAATAAAATAATGAGGAAAAGAAGTAATTTTTATGTATAAAGTAGGAGACAGAAGCTATTTCCTAAGGCTTTTGGAGGAGTTGAATTTCCCACACTGAATGTTGCAGTAGAAAAGAAAATTGATACACATTATTCTTTACTTTCTAGAAGCTTCTGAAAAATGAGATGTTAATGGTGTGAAAGCTACATATACTTTCTGTTTCTCATAGGTAAATTATATTTTCTAATCCCTACAATAAACAGTTCTAAAAATAAGCAATAATTTTTAGTAACTGAATAAAAATTAGCTTCACAAACATGGGACAGTTTCAAGGAATTTGAAAAAAAAATTAATTGACTGATGTTGCCCTAAGTTTTTCTTAAAATTAGATTCCCAAAAACTGTTCAGCCCAACCCACAAACCCAGTTTTCCAACTTTTCTCGCCTCTATCTGTCCTTACTAATACTACCTTTCACACAGAAACCTTGCTACCCGCTTCCTCCAGGCACTTCAAATATCTCCAGGATAAGACACTGTAAACACATGCCAGTGGCCAAAAGCACAAAGTTTTGCTGATCAATTTTCCTAAAATAACACAACTGGACCAAAAAGAAAGTAGAAGTACACATTTCATATTCAGCAGCAAAGGTCTTTATAATTTCATGTTACACTATTTCAAGTTATATATAAAATATTTCATATCTAAATCCTGATCTGGTCATTATAAGGAGCTAAAGACATAGCTCGATACTTCACCATAGTCCTGCCTGAAAAATACCATTTACCAATTTAAGTGTCTTCAAGTACTAATTTGTTTCTTTCCCAAAAATTCTGCCACACCTTGCTTTTTTCAGACATTTAATATATTGTGCTAATAATGCCTATCGTGTAAATGCATCTTTAAACAATATGTGCTGTACTCAATCACGTTTCACACATTTCCTTATTAAGCAGAGATATTTATTCTAGGACACAATTTGAAAGTTTAATGACAATTTGATAAGTAACAGCTGTTGGACAACTAGTGAGAATAAGAACTCATAAGTCTGCCTTTTGTGTCCAATAAAAAATATTAACTTTTCATTCACGCTATCTTCTTGCATTAGGTTTCTTGGGGTCACCAGACTTCAGATGCTAAAAGGACAAAGGAAAGAGACAGATGAGTACATCTACAAAACGAGAGTGGGACATATGGTGTCCATCTTGTCGACATACGGCTCCCTGGTATTGTTGCCACTTGCCTTGTGCTCAAAAAAAGCTGGAATGAGCCACGAGGCAATCTGGTGTCTCATCAGAAGAGTGCCAGAAACAGGTGGTGCTGACCTAACCCTTTTTTTCTGCCACAGCCCCAGCAAATCCTCTACTCACCACCATCCCATTGCTCTAAAATACACTTAGATGAATCCAAGTGTTCGTAATGTTTCATAAGAAGTCATAATGACTGAAATCGCTGCTGTTTTTCGTACCTTTGTACTTTCAAATATTGTGTGATTTTTTTAAATTACAAAAAGATATGCACTTTCTAAATGTTCACTATATGAATGCTGACAATTAAATACACCATATAATACCATCCAAAAGTAAATTATAAACATTTCAAGAACTCCAGAGCTTTTCCTGATGCTCCTCTGTAGTCAAACCTCACTGTACCAATTTCTGTGCTGTAAGTTACTCTTGCCTAATTTTCAAAATATGGTGATTTTTGTATGTATTCTTCCTCTGTTCAAAATATATTTTTAAGATTCAATCATGAGGTTTCAGAATGTATTTCTTTCCATTCCTTTTCACTGCAGAGTAACATTTAATTGTGTGAACATATCACAATTTGCTTATCCATTTTCCCAGATCTGGGTTTAAGGTTGTTCGCAGATTTTCTTTGAATATTCTTATAAAAGCTCTGTGCAGAGATGTTTTCATACCACTTGGATAGACACCTAGGATTTGATATACGACTTATACCTTCAATTTTTTAAGAAACTGGCGTTCTCCACAATAACTTTAATATTTTATATTACTAACAACAGTGAGTCAGAATTTATCTCACAGGATATTCTGGTCAATATTTGGTATTGTTATTCTTTTAACCTTTGCAGGGAGATTCGATGCATCTCCCTAGTAGTTGGTGATGGTGAATGTCTTTCAATGTGATAATCAGCCTTATCCTCACAAGCTGCCTCATCTCCTTTGCAGTGTCTGTTGATGAATCTTTTGCTCATTTTACAAAGTTGGCTGTTTATCTTTTCTCACTGTCAAATTTTAAACTTTCTTGTATTGCTGGGATGTTAGTTATTCATGAAGTATAAGGGATAATATTTTTATAATCTGTAGTTTGCTTATTCACTTTCATTTAATGAAAAGAAATTTGTAATTTTGGTGAAATCCATTCTTTTATAGGTAGGAATTCAATCTAATAAATCATTGCATACCACAGAATCTCAGATAGTCTTACTTGTTTTCTTCTAAAAGCTTTATGATTATCTTTCTTACATTTAAGTTCATAATCTATCTCCCAATAATGTTTGTTCATTGAATTAAATACTGTTAGGTTCACTTCCTTTTCTAATATATATTCAGTGTTATTTTTCTTTTTCGTATCAGTTGTTTAAAAAGAATTTTTCTCACCTAATAAATTGATTTGCCACTGTGTTCAGGTATAAATATATCCTTTTATGTAAATATCATCCATAGGTGTATACATGCCTATTTATGAGTTTTCTATTGTTTCATCAATTTTTTATTATTATACCAATAGCATACTGACTTGATTATTGTGGTATTTATTCAGTCTTGAAAGCAAGTAGTGTAACTTCATCAATTTATTTCTTATCAATATTGTTTTAATTATTTTAGATACTAGGTATTTTTGGACACATTTTAAAAATTCTGCTAAGATTTTTATTGCAATTGTATCAAATCTATAAATAATTTTGGATACAATAAGAGTTTCTGTGAATATGGTGTTTGTTTAGATATTTTAAAATTCTTCTCACTATTTTTATAGCTTGATTATCTTTTGATAGATCCTTGATTATTTGTTATTATTGTACAATTTTATTTATTCAATTATATTTGCGGTGGTGGGAATTGTGCCCAGGGCTTCATGCATGACAGGCAAGTTTTCTACCACTGAATGCTCCCAACTCTCGAAGTATTATTATAATAATTGTATGTTTTAATTGTTCAAAATTTATAATCAAAAATAGAATTAATTTTAAAATATTAATCTTGTATCTTAAAATTGCTATGCATACTTATTAATCTACTAAGTATTAATGTGTGTGTTATGTAGAACTTTTCTACATAAACAGATATGCCATCCTTGAATAATGATACTCTTTTCTTTATAATCCGTATGAATTTATATTTTTCTAGCTTTATTTCATTTATAAGAATTCCATGATCATGCTGAATAAATGAGGACAACAGTCTTTAAAATATTTATCTATATATTTCCCCATCATGGTGCTTGTTTTCTTCTTTCCCTTGGATTCTAACTTCCATGTGGCAAAATTTTTCTTTAGTCCAAAAAGTTTTTTTTCAATAATTTTTTGATACAGATCTGCTAAAGATAAATTCTTTCAACTTGTTTTTTTCTCTCTGAAACACTTCTTCATTTTTGAAGGTTATCTTTATAAGATATAAAATTATGGGCTGAAAATTTTTCTTTTAGCATTTTAGAGATACTATGCTCATCTTTTCTAGACTTAATTGTCTCTGATAAGAAAACAGCCATTATTCTTATCAGTGTTCCCCTGGATATATTTTCTTTTCTTTACTTTTTTTCTTTTTTCTTTTCTTTTCTATTTTTTTGGTCTATTTTTAATATTTTCTTTTTCTTTTTGGTTTATAGTAGTTAGGCCAGGATGTACCCAGATAGAAACTGTCTTTTCTAGACACCACTGAAAGATTAGTTTAACTTCTTCAGTGTCTTTCATTAATTTTGGAAATTTTTTTCCTCATCATCTCTGAGTATTTCTTCCACCTCATGCTTTCTCTCCTTTCTTGGGATACCAGTTATACACATATTAGATCATTTGATTTTGTCCAATATACCTTAATACTATATCCATTTTTTTGTTGTTTTTCTCTCTGTGTTTCATTTTGGATAATTTCTTCTGAACAATCTTTAAATTAGCCTATCTTTTTCTCTGTAGTTAGTAAATACATGGGATGAATTCATTTTACATATCATATATTTCACTTATAGCATTTCCATATGAATTTTGTAAAATTTTCATGTCTCTAATAAAATTCTTCATCCACTTACAGGTATAATCTACTTTTTACATACACTGACAACATTACATTTCATGATTGATAACTCTAACAGTTGGAAAAAAAAACCCTGTGTTTATTTCTGTCCACTATATCCTTTTTTAAAACACAGGTTATATTTTTTTCATTACATATAATAACTTTAGTATACAGTGTAAAAGGAACATTAGTGACTAAAGTAAAGCAATTTCAATATCGTGGAAAAATCGTTAGCTTTCTTCTGAAAAACTTCAAATTTGATTAGCTGAATCAATCTAATTTGAAACCAAGTTTTGTTTAGATACTTTGTTTTGGTATTGTGATTTTTTTCTTTTGAGGTAACGTCTTCCTGTGTTTCCCAGGCTAGGCTATGACTCATGGACTTACCCTCTTACCTTAGCCTGCAGGATAACTGGGACTAGAGGTGTCTGCTATTCACTCCTTGTTTGTACTTTTTTTTTTTTTTTTCAGGTTTGGTTAAAGTAAATCACTGGCTTCAAATTATGTGACAAAGAGATCAGAAATTTCTCTTTAATTGTGCTTTGGAATTTTAACATCAGTGGCACCCTGGAGATTTATTTTTTATTTTAATCCAGCCCCCATATTTCTGAATCTTGGGAGATTGCTGTGTTAATCAGCTTTGCATTGCTGAGACAGAAAAAACAGAAAAACAACCTAGCAGAGGAAGGCTTTATTTTGGCTCTCGGTGTCAGAGATTTCAGTCCACTATCATTTGGTTCCGTTGCTTCCAAGCCTGTGGTGAAGCTGAAAATCAGGACAGGGAGCTGTGGTAGAGCAGTGTCTCACTTCATGGTGAACATGAGACGGAGAGCGGTAAAGAGCAGGGGACAAGACCTACACTACCAAATTACGCCCATAGTAAACCACTTCCCCCAACTGGACCTTACAGCCCATTCAGCTCAGGAGTAATCAACGGATTAATTCATTGGTACATTTAGTGTCTTCATTATCCTGTCGTCTTTCTAGGGCTCACACTGAGTACTGCTGCTTTGGGTATCAAGCTCTCAATACACAAGTCTTTGAGAAAAACCAGGTATAAATTATAACAATCTTTCTTTCTCTTTGCTTTGCTTGCTTGTTTGTTTTAATTTTACTAAATATTTTACTAACTTTTTTTAAAATTTTAAAGGGGGTAAAATTAAACACAACAAAACAGAACAGAATGGGACATAAGAAAGCATAAATTTCAAAGCTAGTCAACCAGAGATCTTCACTATCTGTCATATTGTTTCTTGTTTTCTTCCAAATGGTTGTCCATATCTTTGCATATGAGGAGCTCATACTAAATAACATAGCCAATCTTTTCACAAGATATACAGTTCACTGGCTCCCACTTGCTGGGGGGGGGGGCACACGGGACTGGGGACAGGATGACATGAGATGTCTGATTCTCAGCCCGCACACTGGCAGGATCACAGCCGCCCTCCAGAGAGGGGAGGAGCTCCTTGTTCTCCCCACACGAGTCAACCGCATGGTGCAGGTCCTGAGGCTCCAGTGTCTCTCTCCTGTATGACGCCGAAAGTCTGCCACACTCACCTGCTATTTCTTTCTGATGAATTGACCATTCCATTTCCAAAGTTCTGAGATGCCCAACAGACCACAGAAAGAATTCTCTTTAGGCTCCTGTTTGAAACCAGCAGCTACAGCAGTCTGTTGGCCTTGCTTCAGGGCCATAACATTTTACTAAATTTTTGAGCCATTTTGGAGTTGTCTGTATTTCTGCCAGATTTGAGCTTTAACCTTAAACCTATCAGTGACTGATTGTATGAGTTGAGTGAGCTCCCTTAGACTCAACCTTTTTAGTGAAATAGGGTAATAATACTACTCCTGTGGATTACAAAGTAAACTAACATTAAAAAATCAATGTGTATAGGAGAAGCACATGTATTCTGGCGGAACTGGATTGAAAGTCAAAGTCTAATTTGTTTTAGAGAATCGTATTGTTTGTTGATTGATCTCTATCACTCATACTCTAATCCAATATTGTTGAATCAATTGCTAAATAAGCAATATTTACATTTTTATACTGTAGCTCTATGTTCCTATAAAAAGTATTGTTAGTTTTATTTATTAGAAAGCATAGTGGTAGCACCTAGTTAATTTGAAAAACTATACTGATTTCTGAAATTATTTTATAGTTTGCTACTTTTTAGTGGCCTCCAGAGTCTTTAAAATTGTGATATTTTAATGCAAAAGGTTGCTGAAAGACAGGCAGCGGGTAAACTCACAAGCTCTGGGGTACAGCCTACCTGAAAGGTGGAAAGGAAAAATGAATACTGTGCAGTCAATACTCAGCATTACTCTATCAACCATCTACAATGGTCACCCACTCATTGCTTTATAGCCACACAGATTAAGACAGAACATTTCTGTGCTTTCTCTGTAATTACAAATTTTTTTCAAAAAACTCTAGACTCCGCATCATGAGATAGGTAATTCCAACAGACTAATAAAAACTAAGAAAGAGTTGGATAGAAATATTATAAATAAAATTATAACCAAAAAAAAGAAGATTGCATTGTTGAAATTATGCCATATCCACTGCTAAAAGAATGTGATCCAGGAGCTAACATGTAATGATGCTATTTCTTACAACAGTGTTGTAAGAAAATGTCACAATTTTGCATATATTTCAGACAACTTAGCACTGAAGTCAAGTCAGGTCATCAATGGAGAGTTATTGGTCAATGATCCCATTAAGCATGTGAAGGGATGTTCTATATTCAAAATGACTTCATCTTTTCTAAGGATTAAACCACCACATGATCCCAAAGGATGTATCCTTGTCCTCACAAGAACACCATTAAAAATTAATATCTCAACCAATTACAATAAACTGGATGGAGATTTCACTTTTATTGTGGTGAAACTTCATTATAATGAGAACATTGCTGGGAAAAAAATCCCAATATAGCAGGGTACAAGGTCAAAAAAAGAACTGAAGACACCTTTTCTTCATCTCATTGTTTTGTAATAAGACATAATAAAATATTTATGGTCCTTAATGCCTTGTGGGCTACTATTTGCCCATATTTGTAAAACTTTGCCCTGAAAGATAGGTAAACTCTTAAAGTGTCTTTCGTGAACTTGGAGGAAATAAGTTTCACTTTTTTGAATTCTCAGAAGGGTGATGTTTGAAATAGGGTAGGCTGGGGATATATTTATATCCTCCCCTACTCCATATCACACAAAATAGCGAACTATTTTTGGGAGACCAATGAAAATAGAATCAGCGAATCACAAATTTTGAGGTATTGTAGAGAAATAGAGAGTACCTCCTATGAATTCTTGAGAAAAATAAAGTGGTTGAAATTATAGGCTAGAATTCATGTAGGGAAAGCCTGTTGCCAAGGTAGATTTGAAAGTTGCTAAACCAATGTCAAAAATTCCAAGAATTAAGCAAAACCTCTGAAATATTTAGAAAGGAGTTATTAGGAAGGTCCCCCTAGGAAAAGCAGCCTAGCCTTTTCTTCTCTCTTTTTCATCTTTTGTGCTATGTAGGTTTTAACAGCTAGCAAGCAAAGAGTATTAGAAGACTAATGCCCACTTCCAGCAGTAATGACAACACACACAATTGGGAAAGAAAATTTAGTATCTTCCGGTAATACAAAGAAAACATGAATGGTAATTCTCAAATACAAAGATGTAAGCAATAAGAAACCCAACATTTTAAGAAGGTCAATAATAGAGAAGTGAGGCATTAACTGTCCCAAGGAAAGAGTTCATAAAGTTAACAAAACAATTTGCAATAAATATAGAAAGGAACAGTCTATATAAAGAAACTACCAGAGCTGTTGGAATTAAAACAAAAGTTGTGAAAATACCAATAATTGAACAATAATAGCAGCAATACATGTTATATAGTAAGTTAGGGGTTGAAAGATTCAGCTGAAACCACCTCACATAAAAACACATATGGATGGAAGAGAAAAAGTATAAGTATAAATCTCAGTGACATGAGGGACACATGAAGAAACTCCAAAGTCTGGATTATAGGCATTCAGAATGAGAGAAAAGAGAAAATGTGGGAAGGCATATAATTAGACAAATACCAAGAAAACATCATGAGATCTAAAGAAAGCATGATTCTTCAAATAAAGCACTAAGCCACTTTAAAAGAGATAAAGTTATATGCATCATTGTGAATTTTTAGCACGTAAAGGATAAATAGCATTCTAAGGGATTTCAAAGGAAAAAAAAAACATTCTAAGCAAGCAAACAAACTCAAAAAGTCAGACTCCCATCAGCATAATTTGTGAACACAACTCAATACTGGAAGGTAAGCAATTCATATTTTTCAAATTAAAAGGAAGGGAATTTTAAAGCTGTAATCCTATGCTCAAACTGCCATTTGAATGAAAAAGAATATAACTACATATTCAGACAAGCAAAACTTCAGTGTTTGCTAACGTAAGCAATCCTTAAAAGACTTTCTTGAGGATAAACACCAAACAAATACGAGAGGAGTCCAAAAAAGGGCACTACATAGTATTAAATATACAAAAGAGAGGCAAGCAAATTTATAGTAACATCTAACTTTTGAAATACATACACCTCTTAGAATCCACTACCAATTGGTACCAGAGCCACTGCAGATACCAAAATCTGCATATTATTCAAGTCTTAGAATGGTACAGTGTTTGCATATAAACTATACAATCCTCCTATATACCTTAAATCATCTCTTGATTATTTATAATACCTAATGAAAAGCAAATAAGTTTTATATTGTATCTTTAAGAAATAATGACAAAAGGTGGGTTTTTTCCAAATAAATTGGATGAATTCATAGATATGGGAAAAGCACTATAACTGTTTATATGCAATACAAAAACAAGACACAATAAAATACTAGGAACAATAAATCCTTTAATTGACAAAGAGATGATAAATTTGGTGAAGAATTGAAAGAAAAAATTCATACTTCTTTAAGTAGATATAGATATTAAGCATAAATCTCATTAGAATATTATATATTCTACAAGTGTGATAAAATTTTGAAAGTATTAAAAAAAGGCTCTATAGTTTTTAAATCAATGTTTAAAAATAGATTTTATAAACATATGAGAATTTGAAATGATTGTGCTTTCATGCTTTCTCTTATGCCTATGAGATTGGTGCCAAATGCAGTCATTTTCTGCCAAGAATGTACCTCCTTTTGCTGAAATATTTTCAAGTTATTTGTCTATTAGTATATTATTGTACCATATATACTGCATCCTCCTCCAGTGCCAAGAATTTCCTGACAACTTATAATTCTCTGAACCTACAGGAGATTGTTAGATTTACACTATCCAGGCTGTCATGTGTCTTTAACTTTCTTTGAGTTAATTTTAATTGGTGGCTCCACTGCAAGACACTGAAAAAACTGAAACTCTCCCAGCCTACCATTACTAGAGTGTTGAGCCTTAACCCGGTCATCCAAATTTTGCAAATCTTTGATCTGTGCATTATGGTGCACTCTCCAGACTGAATTTCTCATTTCTCTGGATGAGGAACATATCTCATGATACAGAAACTAGTTTTCTCTCAAGTCCATTTAAACACACCCACACCACACACACCATTCAGAAAAAGAAAATAACAAGTAATGTCATCCACATATAATATGCAATCATTTACAAAACTAGCTTATCACTAGAAGAGTTCTAGGACTAGAGTAGACTTGAAAGCAAAAATTAGATCCCTGGAGTACCCAGAGATATTGTTCATTTAAGCACATTTTTTCCTATAGATGGTTTTTGCTCAGTGACACAATTTAAAGAAGTTTTAAAAAAAAGTTTTATTCTTCTAAGTAGTAGACAATACTGAAGATTGTGTTTTAGTCATTTCAGGATCATAGTAGCAATTTTTCCCTTGCCTCTTAGAGAGGGTAAGGAGAACAGTTCTGCAATAATGAGACATGTCTGATCAAGAGCTGCATTATTTATGCTCGGTTGCACCACCAAAGCAAGTTCTCAAAGTGAAAGTGGGCGAGATCCAAGGTCCATTTAATTTTTTACATATTAATTTGATTTAACCTTTAAAACTGTGCGCACCCTGCTACAAAATTAGCTAATTCAAAAATCTATGGTTTTTTAAGTTCTTTCAGACCATTATTGAAATTTTAGTAAATTTGACTATTTACTTACCAAATAAAGGTATTGCTCATATCTATAATATGAATGGTCTGATTATTTTCTTCTAACATTTTTAGTTTGCATGATTTTTTATAAACTTGTATGAAGTAAAAAAAAAAATTAAAACAAAGCTCAGTGGGTTCAATCTAAGAAATCAGTGCTGTCTTGCTAGGAATATTTATGAAATTGACCTGACACTCAAGTCTAGATATTTCTCTCCAGAAAGTTTTACATTGCTTAAATTTGAAAGTAGAGAATACAGAGTTTACCTGAATGAGCAAATACTCAGTTTTATCAAACAGTACACTGAACCCCCTGTAATAGAAAATCTTTCCTGTATTAAATCCAGACTTCAAAGAGGGAAAGAGCAGAAACAGAGTTATTGATCTCTCCGGCAAGACCCTCCTCCTCTACCAAGACATTTGCTCTAATAAAGACAGAATTTCATCAGAGAACAGAGCGTATAAGTGGTGGTACTGCTGAATATAGTGGGTGACATGGGGACCGGGATGTGAACTTTTGCTTTGACAACCCTGGAGACTGGGAGATCCAGACTTATTCATAAGCAACACCAGATGCTGATACTTTATTCTGTGTAAAAAAAAAAAAAGAAAAGAAACCGGAAACTCATCAAACTCACTAAGAGAAAGCTGAGAGCACTAATTGATGAGATTGGGCCAATTGTGCATAGTAAGTGTTTGCTTTTTAACAACTCTGTAATGGGAAAGAGCTTTAAGGTGAAGAAAAAATTAATACAGTAGAGGATTTATTCTTCACAGCTTTTTGTCTCAAACATTGGAGTGATTCATGCACAGAGACAGAGAGACGCAAAGATATACACACACAAATGCAGTGATGCTTCATTAACATCTGCAACGCAAATCTGTGCTGCAAAATTCTAGTGATTCCTCTAAAAAAAGCAATTATTTGCATCCAATGATACACCAGTTGCTATTTTTAGTCATTTGGTACATTATTACAGTTGTCACAAGGATCCTATTATGATCCAATTTTTATGCAATAAAGCTAAAGCTTAGAGAGAATAAATTACTTATTCAAATTCTGAACTTTAAACTCAGCAGGTAGCCTCCAGGGTCTCTGTGCATGTCTGCTGTCTTTATTGTAATATCTCTGAGTTTGCTGAACTGCTTCTTGGCAAGATTATAAAATGACAGAAACAGTTTATCTATAATATCCCCCTAAATAATAGACAATAATTACTGCTGGGTTTTAGTCATTTCAAACATTTAATTGTACCATAATCTTAGGAATTCAAAATAACTGGAACAAATGCTTTGTAACATCTAAATCTAAAAGTTGCATGCAATTGACTTCACTTAAAAAACAGAAATTCATTGTGCATTTTAGCTTTTTTATGCCTAGGTCTTATAACCTGAGCAACCACTTCTAAGATAACAGTATACAATATATTAACTAGTGTTGATTTCTTACTGTTTTTTTAAAATTCTGTATTATTTCTATCCTTTTTTCTGTTTTCTTTTTAAAATAAAAGAATAAAAAATAAAAACAAGAAATTTGTATTTAATGTATAATTCAATGTATTTGAATTTAATGTATTATTCAATGTAAGTTTATATTTAATGTATTTAATTCAATGTATATTTATTATCTTAAAATTACTGGGCTAGGGTCAGGGATTTAGCTCAGCGCATAAGCTCCTGCCTGGCAAATATCACGTCATTAGGTTGATACCCAGTACCAAAAAAATAAAATAAAATGATTGGACTTGACTACCTCTATTCAAATATATTTAAAAATCTTTACCTTTAATAAAAGAAAACTTCTCCCAATTACAGTGTTCCCATCCTAACTCAAGCAACAATCATTCCTCTACTGGATTAACCCAGTGACTGCCTAGACTTCTTTCTGCTCCTCTATTATCTTTCTCTTCCATCTATGTTCAACAAAGTAGGTTAGTTTTTTTGTTAAACGTTGTCTGGCTACATTAAAATTCAGCCAAAGACCTTCAAATGACCATCCAGGAAGAAAATTCAAACAATTTACTATACCACAGGGTTCTTCTGCATTATCCCCCATGTCTCTCTCTGTCACACAAACACACACACACATGCAAGCGTGCGTGCACGCACACACACATCTGATTGTTTCATTCCGTTGCCCTGCTCTTCTTCAAGCAGATCAGGCTTATGCCAGATTAGGTCTTTGCGTTGGTCATATCAAGTGACTGAATGTTTCTTCCCCTGGGTAACACTTAAGTAAATATCTTACTGAGTTTTGAGTGTCTTAGACATTTGACTGTTTCAAGTTTTACTCTCCCATTTGCAACTCCACTTGACTCCCACATCAGAACTTCCTAGCCTATATGTCCTGCTCATTCTTCCTATTACTTGTAATTTACTTATTCAGTATAGCTATCGTTAAATTTCTGTCTCATCTACTACCCGATGAGTGTAACATCTGTGAGGACAGCAACTTCTTATGTTTTATTTTCTAATGTATTCTTTTTACTGTCCCTGAGATGCTGTAAGTGCATCACAAGTATTTGTTCTTGAATGAATGAATGGCTACATGTTGAAATTTTAAATAAAATTTTCTTACAAAACAGAATTCTAGAGGTAAGTTGACTCCAGTGGTTTTGTAATTTAACAAGCTCAGAGTCCTGTGTCTTTGAGAGTCCCTCATCCTTGCCTTCATCTTGGTTGTCTCAGCTGCAATGTGGCTGCTGCTGTTCTAGGCATCTTTGCTATAGTCAAAATAAGAAGAATGAGAAAGAACAGTTTTTTCCAAGAGAATAAAAGCTTTCTTTCTTTTAACCTCCCCCACAGATTTACATTTCACTGAATAGAATTGCATCTTACAGTCAACCTCAGCTGAAGAGAGCCTGTGAAAAGGCAGTAGGATTTCCATGACAGATAACTCCTACACCATAAACTTAAGCTGAAAACATGACCAGCGAGACCATTACATTGCACCTCCGGAAAGATACTGGGCAGACAAGTGGCTGCCACAGTCGTGTCTCATGAAATTTTGCAATTTCTTGTAGAGTCAAGAATAACACAGAAAAGAAATAAAACAATACAAAAGAGGAAGGGAAATTTTATTTCATTAGAAGTGATTTGCATAAGTTAGGTAGTTGCAAAAGATATCATAAAAAATGTGGATCTTCAGATTGTCCTTAGGTAGAAAAAGCCAATCAGACAGACATGAAGCTGAGATTGGGGATGAGAGAAAAGGCAGATCATCATGTTCATCACAAATGGAAATTAAATACAAATTGATCAGTTATGCAATAAAGTAAAGTTATTGAGAAGTTGTATATTGCCCTTAAGGAAACAAGCTTCAGAAAAAGATATATCAAAGACAAACCATGTCGCCTAAAACTTCCTGAAAGTTTGCAACTTTTAGGTACACAGTTGAACAGCATTGATGTACTCCTATATTTTCATTATAATAATGAGGAAGCTAAGGCTGAAATTTAAGTGATTTCTCTAAGGTCATGTGACAGCTTTAATGGGTAAGACAAGGCTGCAGTCAATATCTTTCTATTAAATCAATACAATTGTTATGTTTCATTTTAGCACAGATATCCTCCCTTGCAAAACATTCATCACCAAATAACAAGATGCCATTATTCTCATCCTGATTTTATTGTGTGCAATTCTGAGTTGTTGATAAGTAACAGAAATATATTCAAGGCTTGACCAAGACATAGTAAAGAAGAGTGCTTTAATATGTATCAACAAATGCCTGGGAGCAACTAGATTAATAAAAATCAGTGTCTACACAACTTTCACTCTGGATGGGACAGCTGTTAAATAATGGGTTTTGATTCCCAGAAAAGTATTCAGTTATCAAAAAGGTATATTCATTCATCAACTGTACATCAATTGTACAGACTCCTTAACATTTGAAAAGTCATAAAATGTGCTACATTTAAGATTATTGAGTGTTGCTGTTCTTCAACAGAAATTGATCTTTCACTATTTATTCAACCACTCATTCAATTGAACTCACTGAGGAGAACTGTACTGCAAATATTTAAATGGCTTTTGTGGGGTCAGAGTGAATTAGCCTAAATTGACTTGGAGCTCCACTGGTGGTCTGCAAACAAATATTCAGAATAAAGAGCCCAATTTTATGCCCAGGACACCAGCTTCAAGCAGTTCTATTACCAACAAGACTCTAAATTCATATTGGCCGCACTTGAGAACCATAGATGTAACATTTTAAATTTAATAAAGTAACTTGTGAACAAAGAATGTGTTGAGAGGAAGCAGGAGAAAAATCCTGAATCTGACACATGAGGAAATGAAGTCAAAACCCAGTTTTCTTTCCTAACTTTAGGCAAATGATTGACTTTGGAGCCAACAATGACCTGCTCAGAGCTATTTATTGTCAAGTGCCTCTAGGTTATAGGTGATTGAACAGGTAACAAAGCACAAAGGAAAAAGAGGTTGCAGTATAAGGAGAAAAGGTGTGTATCGAATTACATCCTGAAATCTCAATCTTTTCCAAGCAAATGTAAATACTTAGATGCATCGGAATCATTCATTTTGAAAACCCAACAGAGTCTTTCTTGGGCAAGTAAGACAGATTAAAGCAACAATAACTCTTGCTTTGCTCAACTGATTTTCTAGATTGAGCTGACAAAAGTGCCCTTGTAGAAACCTGTCCTTGCTTCATTTCACCTAAGAATAAAAATATCCCACCTGATTTTGAAAGAAATCCAGTTGGAGAGTCAGAGAACTCCCAGTAGAGATGAAGCAGTCAGATCTGAAAAGTCAGAGTTAGGATCACACGTTGATTAGTTTCATTTATGTGATGAGGATACTTTTCAGATTTAGCTGATCATTTACCCATAAGCAACTATGCCTGTGACTGAGGTTCATCATCATAACTGCCATCAACAGACTTAGACTTCCTGTGGTTGCAGGCACAGGACTGAAGGCCTTAAGTTTATTTTAGTTGTATTCCTTATCATGTATTTGCTAATTTGACCTGTCACACTTCTTTCCCTATTTATCCTCTAACAAACTTTCATGACAGGCAAGTGTAGTGCTATTTGCTGGAGTCGTGGAAAACAAAACCTTGCACTTGCCTTGCCACATATGTATATAGAGATTATGGGACACACTGGCTTCCTTGTGACATTCCCCACAACAATAGGGTAAGCTGTGCTGTATTTCTGGCACGGGGAAGGGGTAGAAAGACAAGATAAGAATTAATCAGGGGAAGAAGCGTTTCAAGTAGGAGTAATAGTAGTTATGAAGGCACATAAACGGAGCAGTCTTGGTGAAGCGCTGAGGAGCATGGGAAAGTTCGGTATGTCTAGAAGTAGGATGTCTAGGAGGAGACGGAGGGGAATGGATGAAGAGTGTCCAGAAAGGTGCAGGAACTGCTTCCAATGAGGTCGCTGCCCAGACTGCCTCTTCACCTACCATTTTCTCAACCCGCGGTGACATGGTTTCACCCCCACCATTCCTGAAAATCTTTCTTTGTTGAAGGGACTGGTGACCTTATTATAATGGGTACATAGGTCATTTTCAGACTTCATTCCATTTATTCCCTAGGCCATCATTGTGCCAAAGCTTGGGCAGTAAGAGTGGTCCCTGTGAGGACAGGCAATTAGTGGATCTGTTATCTGTAAAGATCTCAAATACAATAACAAAAACTGAAGAAAGCTGGTCCGATTTTTATGATCACAATGCACCAGCAATTCTGAACAATGTTAGTATAAAAGTAATCTTTCTACAAATTCTTCTTTTTGTCAACATTCTAAGCAATTGCTGTGGTGGCTGTGGGATTTTAATACTATATTATTATTATATGTGTATGTTATAATTCATTTAACATGCATACATGCAAACTTCAAATAAGCTCTTTTATTATTAGTTCTTTAGCTAACATAATATACATCTAAAGATTAATTTCAGCAATTTGCAGTAATACAGTCTACTCTAGACATCATGGACTCAGCAATAATGTTCACTTCCAAAGGAAATTAATAAAGAATTGCTCAAACTGGCTTTGTGTAAGTTTACTCCAATTCTGTGGTATACAACCCTGCATTAAGCATCCTATGTTCAGTCCATAGATTCAAAATAAACCATGATAGCACAGAAATTGTACAGACAAAGCAACAGAAACTATCTTAATTTCTGTTACTTCATATAACCATTAGTTTTTATTTGTATTTAAAATTAAAAACAGGAAAAAAATGCAAGCTGTGAGATATTTATTGACTTGGTTGGTAAGTATAATCTTTAATTTATACTTGAAATATTTACTAGACTTAAATAAAATCTTTAAAATCAAAATTCATTCTTTAAATTTGCATTCATTTTTAAATTAAAGAAAAAAACTCAAGAAAATAAAGATGGTTACTGATTCATCCATGATGCTTACAAAAAATAATTATATCACATAGCAGACAGAGTTCACTCTATGGTCCAGCACACTAGGTTCAAAACTAATCAAAGTGGCATTCAACATATGAGCACTCCTCCTTTTTTTTGAAAACCTCCCTTGGGCTTCTGTAGCCCACATTTTACCATTTTTTTTCTCCTACCTAACCATCTTTTTTTTGTAGAACTCTATCCCTCAAAATCTCGGTGATTGTCTCTTCTTAAACTCCAAGGTTCTTGTTCAGTCTCTTTGGTTCCACAATTTAGTGAAACTGTAACTGCATCCCATTAATTCCCAAATCAACAACTTCACCCAAAATCTCTCATCTGAAATAATGTGTTTATCTAACTTTCTATGTTCATTAAGAAGGCTGTCCTGCAGTTCTCTTTTTTGGATGGATCCTTCTCTGGCTTTTGTATCAGGGTAATACTCGCTTCCAAGAATGACTTTGGGAGTATTGTTGCCCTTTCAATTTCATAAGAGTTTGAGAAGTGGCTGCATTAGAGCTCTAAAATTCTTGCAGAATTCAGCAGTGAATCTGTCAGGATTCTTTGCTGGTACTTTTTAAAATTACTTCTTCAACTTCATTGACTAATATTGGTTTATTTAGAATTTTTATATCTTCTTGATTCAGCTTTGGTAATTTGTATGCATCTAGGAATCTGTGTATTTCTTCTGTGTTTTCCATTGTATTAGAATACAAGTTCTCAAAGTGGGTTTTGATGATCTGAATTTCTGCAGAATGCATTGTGATTTCTCCCTTTTCATTCCTAACTGCATGCATTTGAGTCTACTTCCTTTTTTAAAAAATAAGGTTGGCTAAAGGTTTGCTTATTTTACTTAACCTATCAAAGAACCAACTTGTCCATTCATTGATTCATTGAGTCTTTGTACTGTTTTCTATTGCATTAATTTATGTTCTGATTTTATAATTTCCTACCTTGCACATACTTTGGGTTTAACTTGCTCTTCTTTTTCTAGAAACCTGAGGTTCAACATTAGGTTACTGATTTGAGCTCACATTGTTTTTCTGATAGAGGAATTTTCCACTATAAATTTCCCTCATAGGCTGCTTTCCTATGTAGAATTGTGTCATTCAATTGTAGAAAGTAATTTCTTCTTAATTTTATTTGTGATCCACTGGTTATTCAGGAAGGCATTATTTAATTTCCATGTATTTATGCATTTTTTGTGGCTTCTTTTGCCATTGATTTCCAATTTCATTGCACTATGATGTGATATTTCTTTGATGAACATCTTCCCCTAAACCTTACTCAATTATTGAAACTGAGTTCATTAACTTTGCCTTCTACTTGATCTTTCTGGAAAATTAGGAACCACCTTTCATGTATCCTTGTCCTTTCCCACCTCTTGTCCATGCAATCACCAAGGCTGACAAATACCTCTTCTAATATTCCTCTCCTATCCACTTAATGTGCACCCTTACTGTTACCACATTACTTAGGCTACCATCTCCACTTACTTCAGTAGCTCCAATAGCTGCTTTCTTGAAAGAGGAAATGAGATCACATCACTGACTTGCCTACTGCCCCTTAATAACTTCTATGATTTCATCTACAAGATCAATATCAAGAGGTCTCTTTTTACTTTTATACTCTCAACCAATATGCTACTATTATAGTTTTATTTTAGCTATTTTGATATGTTTCAGGTTCTTGCTTGCCTCCAAACCATTGTTTATTTGATATTCATCCTCTCATTTCCAAGGAAATATTACTTTTTTCTGCTAAGCTCATCACCGCAGCTTGTTTTTCCTCTAACTACAGTTTCTGTACACTATAGACCATGGCCACTTTTTCTACAGCTAAACAATATCACTTGTTTCTTTTGACTTATTTAATTCCTACTTTTGCATGCTTTATTATTTATAATCACATTGATTATTTATTTCAGAATGTATTATAGTATAAAAAAGATATATTCTAAATAAAACCTGGCAAAGTTTTTTCGTTTCACTTTCAGGAAGGAAATGGGGGATTTAAACACCTTTAAAATCTACCATGTGATGATGGAATATAGGGCTTTTGGCCAGTCTTAGAAATGGACTTTTCAATTTTAAATACACACACCAAAACAGAAGATCATTTCAAGTGTCTCCTGACTCTGAGCTTTGGGAGAGAGATGTAGAGAGGATATTTTCTGATTCCAAGTAAAGGGAACTACCACACAAAAACTACCAAAGGCTCTTTATAAAGGAGATGATGATGCTTTCATAGCTGCAAAGGCCCAACTGTCTAACACTGAGGTCAAGACAGAAAAGGTCCTTGACATATTGTGTAGCCAGCACAGCTTTCCCTTCATGTTTATACCAACAGCAGCGGCTGCCTCCCACTCTGATGTTTACATAAAGATTAGTGGAACTGGAGATGCTGACTCCATGCTGGCCCAAGGCAGAGCTGACAGCAGCAGGTAACAGGTACCTGGATGGGGCTCCCCATGGGCTATCGGGGGTTCTAATCAGCTTCTCTTAGCTGGCAGATTTTGAACAGTGGGTATGTTCCAAATGTGTCAGGGCATATTTTTCAAACATCACTGAAGATTCATTTGTTATGTCTTATCTTTTTTTAGACCATGACAATAAAGAGACTCTTTTAACCAAGGAAGGGAGAGAGAAGCTAGGGTACACTGATATTTTATGACATGCTAAGACCCCATGATAAGGTTAACCTATTTTTTTAGGATCTTTGGAACTCTATAATAATCTGTGACTCTATTATTTTCCATTCTGTGACTGCAATTATATCTCCAAAGGGGAAAATGTCAAATTACACTTTCATGTTTATGTGCTCAGAATTCCTACAAATCTCAAAATGTATACCTCAAACAGGACTTTGAGGAAATGCAGGGCTTTGTGTATCCAAATCTAGAAAATAAGTTTCTGAAAGAAAAGAATCTACTATTCTCTATAGGACTTGCTACTTAAGTATATTTAGTTACTTAAGGTATTTTCACACACATAAAAAGAACAAAGAACACCAGTGTATTGTATATGTTTGCTGGAGTCTGTACCTAACCTAGAGTCTGTTGAGGAATAGAATTAGGAACATTAAAATGGACTCCTCACTATGTATTTCCTCTGTAACTGAAAGCAATGTACTAGATTTCTAGGGCTTATATAACAAATCACCACAAAACAACAGAAATTTATTGTGCTTTAAAAATACAAGAGAAATTTATTCTTCCATTGTGTGATGGTTAATTGCAATGTCAACTTGAACGAATTAAGCAATGCCTACCAGATTAGTAGAATACAGTTTGGGGTATGTCTACAGATGATTGATTTGAGAGCTGCAAAGGAAGACCTACCTCAGGCATACAGGACAACAAAAACTAAACTTGTAACCTAGATGCAATAAAAAGGGAAAGAAAAGGGAAGTCTTCCCCTTTGCTTCCTTAAAGGAGCTGTGATCTTTGCCATTGCCTTTGGACATTCATCTCCAGTTCCTTTGGCTTACAGCAGAGTCTTCAGACTTCCAAGGAAGAAACTTCAGCTTACCAGCATCAGATTAATTAGTCTGCTGCTTTTAACCTAAGTGTCCCATAAAGTTTCAGGATATGAGAAAAATGTAGGCCAATTGTCACTGGAATATAATGCATGTACCCTGGAGTTAAACTGCCAATGGCCTTTTTCTTCTCAAATAGAACCCACACCTGGTCTATACAGTCTGCATTTCTATGAGACTTCTGGTCTGGATTCTAACCAATATCACATACCTGATTCAGCTTATTGTGTTCTAAGGTGACTTCTCTTTATACCATCTCCAAACTTTTCCAAACTCTTTCACAAACTACTTACAAGGGTTTATGAGCCATGCGGTCAGGTATATTAACAGCTATGATCTTACTCCTCAGATACCAAAATGTCTCTTAGTTATTTTATCATCACTGAGATACAATACCTGATATCCACAATTTAAGAGAGGAGACTCTGGTTTACTCTGGCTCTTAGTTTTTAGAGGTTTCAGTCTACAGAGGGCTGGCTCCAATGCAGAAGAGCATGGTGGAAGTGTCTGGGTGGAGGAAAGCTGCTCCTCATTGTATTTAGAAGGCAAAGACAGTGAAGGGAGGAGGTGGGGAGAGAGATAACTCCTTCCAGTCCTCATCCAAGGTGCCCTACCTCTTCCAACCAGACTACACCTCCTAACAGCAAGTCAGCAGTACGCCTTGTAATCTAATCACTTTACGAAATCCCTGCCTATGAGGCTGTTGGGTAACATCCAAATGTAAATCATAATACTTTTCTATCTAGAGTCCAGACATCCAAAATTGGTTTGTCTGAGCCCAAATGTAGGTTTTAATGTTCCTTACCTCTTCAGTTTCTGCTTGGCTCCTGGTGTATCTTTGTTGTAACCCCAAAACCGCAGTCTCTGCCTCTATAACCACACTGACTTCTCTTCTGTTTGTGCTAAAGCTCCTCACTGCTTATGGACACTATGATGGCACTTGGTACCTGTCACAATTATCTCCTCACCAGAAAATTTTAAGTGTAATTACATCTACAAATTATATTTTCCTAAGGAAACATTCATAGCCCCAGAGATTAGGAAATTCATGAGTTGAGTCCATATTCAGCCTATTAAAGGCGCGAAAGCATTACTATATTTAACAAAACTCTTCCAGGTTACAGCAATCCAAATTAAATTAAAGACGAGACATACAAACCACAATAGGTATAAATACCCCAAGAAAAATATCAACAAAAATTTATTCGATTCAGAAATTAAAAAGAAAGAAAGTTTCTGAGTTTTGGAAAAGATTATTTTTCTATATTCATGAGTCAGTTGTTTAATGCTTGGACCTTAGATCTCTTTTTTACAAAAACAATGTTTAAGCAAATTTTATTCTCATGAGCCACATAATAATTAATATAATATTAATAATATGACATAAGAATAATATAAAGAGGTACAGAAATTTGTCTTGTAAGAATCTAATCTATAGAAATCAGAAATGTCAGAATGTGTCTTCTATAGGAATAATTCTATAGAAATAATAAGAAATGTCAGAATTTGTCTTCTAAGAATCTATTCTACAGAAATAATCAGAAATGTCAAAATTCAAAATGTGTGTGCAAAAATATTTTTAGTAGTATTATGTACCATATCACAAAAAAGTGAAGGTAGGAACTTAAACATGTAACATAATAGGCTAATTGATATATAAATGACATTTCACTGTACTAAGTTGATATAAGATAGCTAAAAATGTGAGAAAATGTGCAGACAATATTTAAATGAATCAGTGATAACATCTGTTCTGCTCATGCAACTATAATTTCAGTAGAGCTTGGTAGGGACGCCACTTTCCATTTCACTTTGGATCAACAAAGAACAGTTTAGAGGCTAGAATCGTCTGAGGGCTTCCTTGTTCATAGGTTCAGTACAAACACTACTGGTCAGAACACGGACACACAGCTGTTTAGTGTGACCTGACCTAAAACATGATGGTAGTGTTCTGAGGGCCAGTCTTCTAAGAATGACAATCGTGCAGAAAGCAGTCACATTACTTTTGTAATCCAGGATGAGGAGATGTGCAGTATCCATTTTCCCACATTCTTTCAGGAAGGCAGGCACACAATCTGTTTTTATATGCGGAAGGAAAAATAAGATCCTTCCTCTTATGGAGAGACAAGTTTCTGACGCAAGAAATACTTTGTGGCTATTTGTTGAAAATGTGTTACATAAGGATTTATGCTATAAATAGAGCACAATCCTGACAGTGTTAAACAAAAATATATAATTATTAGATTAGAAGAAAAATGTAATAATAAGATTGTTGGAAAAAATGGAATCAAGGATGATGTTCCGAAGGTCAGCAGAGAAGATGTTTCTTGAGATGGGCTAGTAAAGGAGTGAGTACCTACTTGTAGGAGGTATTAATAAATAAATAAAGGATTTTTTGGTAAGGTATGATGTTCAACCATCGTATGTGTATTGCTTATAAAGTTTACAGAGAATTTAAAAAGATACATGAAAAGAGAAAATCTTAAAGAAAAATCTATCATATTTAAGAATTTAAGGGCAATTAAATGAATTAAAGTAACTTCAACCGAAATTACCATCTGTGTTGAAATTTGCTTTAGGATGTGTTTAGTGTCTAGTGGAATATCCAATTTTATAAAGAAATATAATATTAGTCAAAGAAACAGAAAAGTAAAATCAATAAATATATACATGGCTACAAAGCCATACTGCACCATAAGTACAGTTCTTATACAAAACCAAAAGAAAGGAATTTTTCCTTGGTCATTTCGAGTCCTACTGTGTTAGCCAGGGACTCTATAAGCCTCCTTCTGCTCATCTTCCTTTCAGTAGGACTATATAGCTTATTTTATAAAGGAACCCTTTTTCTTTGAATTACTTAACATTGAGTCCTTAAAGCTTGATAATAGTAATTTCTAGACTATTCAATATAGTCTAAAGAAGGAAAGCAAGCATTAAAATACAATCAAGTTAAATATACTGATTAAAAAACTATTGTATCATGTTCTAGAATGTCAAATATTAAACAAAGATAACACTCACGGATGCTCATCAATGTTTCTGATTCTTTTTCTTGCAGGTTCTACATACAATCACACCTCCCATTCCCTTTAAGTGAAGCAGACTGATGAATGGATTGGCATACTGGGAAAATGGTCTTTCACAAGTCAATTCTCAATTCCCCATATTCCTTCCCTCTGCCCTGATAACCAGTGACATTTTCAAAGTGGAAGCTTCACTTTCCTGGACCCAGAATGAGGATGAAGTGGAATAGAGTCCCTGCCAAATCAAGATGAACAGGTATTAAAATATGAAATAAACTTGTGTGTTTTCAGTCCTTCGGAGTCTAAGATTAAGTGATATTGAAAAATAACATAGCCTATCTTGATTACTACATTCAAAGAAATTGATGAGCTTAGAATCATGACTAAGCAAATGTATGGCATGAATATGTGCTTATATGGTATTCTGGTGTGTTGAGAAATTTATATTATCAGAAGGTAAGTCTCTGATCTCTGCAAAAAAAAAACAACAAATTAAAGGGGGACTATATTCACACACAAAAATCTGCATGCTAACATTTACGGAAATTTTATTCATAATTGCCAAAACTTGCAAGCAACCAAGATGTCTTTCCATAAGCAAATGGATAACTAAATTGTGGTACATCTCATAGATGGATTGTTATTCACCACTTTAAAGAACAGTGCTATCAAGCCACAAAAGATATGGAGAAATCTTAAAAGCACTAAAGGAAAGAGCAACACTGAAAAAGCTACATACTGATAGATTCCAACACTAAGACATTCTGGAAAATGCAAAACTATGGTGCCTGCACAGGGACTAGTGTTTGCTAGGGGCTTGTGATGAGGACAAAGTGGGGGGTGGTAGAGCACTGGGGACTTTTGGGTAAGTGAAATAGCTCTATAAGCTCATATAATGGTGGCTACATATCATAATTCATGAAAATTGATAGAATATATAAGACAAAGAGTGTACCCCAATATAAAATGTGGCTTTAGCTAATAATATATTAATATTTTCATTAATTCTAATAAATACCTCACATGAACTGAGATGTTAATATATGGTGAAACTGGAGAAGGAGTTACTGGTTCTTACTGCTTAGTTTTTCTGTGCAACTTAAAAAGATGACTAGAGACTTTTTAGTCAGCTAAATTTCAAACAGCCACTGCTGCATTTACTATCAAATGAACTTGTAGATGGTGACAAGTTATTGCTATGAGAGTTGATCTGGTACATTTGATTGTGGAACTTTTGAAGGGCATAGAGTTAAGAGCTTGAAATGAAATTCTTGGATGGGAGAAACAGAAAATTTAGATAACTTATGGTTAATAGAATGGAGAAAGAATGTTCTTTAAGAGAAAAGTGTAATTTAGTCCTCAAGGTCAATAATATGCCATCATATGGATAGAAATGCCAAATCGCAATGTTGCTTAAGCAGGTTATTTGGAGATCAGGCATAGGAGAAGTAGCAGAGATTCACTTCTGGAATGGCAGTGGAGAGAAAGAAAACTGAGAATTTTCCTAAATGTATAGAGCAAGTGAAGAAACATGAAAATTATTAAATCACGGTAAGAGGAGTAACAGCCACTGGTGTTGGTACCATGACCTGCTCCTCCTCCTCCTCCTCTTCCATTTCCTCCTCCTCCTCCTCCTCCTCCTCCTCAGATTAGTATAATGGAGCTTCATTCAGGTTGGCTGTGGCCAAGATAAGGCTCTCTTCCCAGCTCTAATTAAAGGCAACATCTCCTTGTAATGAGTAGGTTACCAGCATCTTTCTTCCCCATGAAGCTCCATTTTACAGAAGCTAAATTCCAAGTGAGTTCCACTGAGAGTCAAGGCCTCTCTTCTTCTACCCAGCCTCAGTCTGAGGACTGACAGTCTATTCTAGGTATGACAGGCAGAAGGAGGACTTGGATCACATTGTCTTAACTCCAGCTCACTCATAGGGAGAAGTATCCCCACTGAGGATGCTGAAAAAACAAAACACTTGCTCCTCTACCTAGCCCCCTTTATAATATAAAGTTATAGTATCACTCTGTGAAGCAAGACACTATGTCCCCAGCTCTGGGGCACTGGCTCAGAAATCTTGATAGAGGCTCTGAGAACGAAAGAATGTGCTACTTTTGCAAATAATTAATTCCACTTGTGTAAAACTTAAGATATGTTGTTGGTGTTATGTTTGGGTTGTTGTTTGGTTTAGGGGGCTGTATTATTGCTAAGCGTTTTAGATGATAATATCATTTGTTTCTCAAAAGCCTCAAAAAAGCTCATGTGTCTAAGGCTTGGTCTACAGTGCAGCTCTATTCAGATCTTATGCATTACACAGTGTGTTAACTTATTTACGAGTTCATAGCTTAACGAGTTTGGGGAAAGGGGATTGCTATAAAAGTACACTCTTTTCTTACTGTCTAGCAGCCATGAGGAAGGGGTTTCTGCTGCCACACTGTGATTTTCTGTCTCACCACAGGCTCAAGAATGACTGCGTCAATGATGGACCAAGACTTCTGAAATTGTGAACCAAATTACGCCTTTCCTCATTTAGGTTGATTTAACTCAGTTATTTTGTCACAGTGACAGAAAGATCACACAGTAGGGAGTAGGAAGTGACAAATACAGTCAACTCTCTGTAACAAATATCTGAGATAACCAACTTAGAAAGAGAAACAGGTAACTTGGCTCACAGTTTCAGAGATTCCAGTCCATGCCCAGTTTGACCTGGTGGTGGCAAATCATGGAGCAAGTGTGTGGCAGAGCAAACTGCTCACTTCACAGCTGGAAAGAGAAAAGGGAAGGACCCAGGGTCCTAATATCCTATTCGAGGGCACAGTTTTAATGATTTGAAGACCTTCCACCAGGCCCTGTCTATTGAAGCTTTCAACAACTCATGATAATGCCAGAAAGGTCACAAAACTCAAGTCTTTGGGGTCTATTACAGATCCAAACCGTAATACTGAAGCTTTCTGTTGTCATGTCCATGGTTTCATAGCATGACTCTACAAGTCCCTACTCTTGCCCAAAGATGAAGATACATTGCAACGAAGTTTGATTTTAAATACGCATGCTCATAATAAAGTCCTTATCTTGGACTAAGAATCAAGAGTATAACTGTGCAGTTAAGATCAGAAAAATTTTGGGGTGCCTCAAGCAAGAAAAGAGCTTATAGGAAAGTTACAATTTAGGGTGTCCCATCATCCTAAGTTTAGGAACCCTATAAACTTGTCTATCTTCCTGCCATATATACCTACCCGTCTTCACAAGCCCTCTTAATTATATAAATGTTTACTTGAAAATGTCTGTTTTATTTGAGAATGTCAGCCTGGAAGCTACAGACACCTAACTGTTCCTTCCCCACAGCATTACATCAGTTAGAAATCTTAAGTTAAGTTTATTTGTATTACTTAACCAGGGAAAGCAGACTATATTCCATTCCCCTTGTAAACTGACCTCTGCATCTTGAATGTGCTGTACATTTATCAGTGACATTTGGAAATGTTTAGAATACAACAAAGGCAGTATCAATTAAGACCTTATTTCTTTGCTTCGAGATTAGGGATAGTAATACATTTTGTTCATCACATAAGATGAACTATCTAAAAAATATTTAGCACATTAATTCTGTAACATTAGAATAAAAGGAAATTATATCAATCCAACTTCACAGATAAAGAGATTCTGCTTTTGCATCAATTTAATAAGCCTTTATTAAAATGTACTGAGTCACAAAAAATATGAGAATTTGGTCATAATAGATAAGCTACTATCTTTAAAGTCCCCTAAAGTCCCACACTCACACAGGTCCATTAGTTAGTGTATGGCACTGGTTTCTTGCATTTCCACACCAACAGCAACCCAGATTTACTGCTTTTGGCATCTGAGGCAGCCTAATGCTAATTTCAGCTTGTATGCTGGTGAGGGTCTTAGCATCAAGTGTTGTAAATGATCACTAGAACAGAGTATACTGTGGGTATTTTTGACTGTTGGTAGTACAAGAGAATATAGCTGTACGGAACAAGGCATAATCAAGACGTAATCTTCAGGAGATCACAAATTGTGGTACCAGTCAGATTTATCTCACAGTGGTGATGATAGGGCTGACAGCTTTTGAGAAGTTTTTGTTGTTGTTTGGTAGCAAGGTGTGGTGTAGCAGGTAACTAGATCTTTATCAGCAACATTTTCAAAGTTCCTCTTAAGAACCAGCTTCTCTTATCAGAACTTCATAGTAGAGATACACATTTCTGCAGATTTGAGAAGGCAAAGGAGAAACCATCTGGCTGGCCCAGATAGATCAGAAGCCCTAAACTACAAGTGTCAGCAGAGATTTGATATTGCCTCTAGAAAATGAATGGGTCCCTACCTTATAAATTATCGTTTCCTTTCCAGACACAGCCTTTTGATTTTTAAGAAGATATCACAAATTCCTTCATTTTTGGACGCTTCTTAGAAAAGACAGTATCTGCTATGTCTTAACAGTGAATAGAAATTTGTCAGGCTAAGAATGGAGACAGGAATGAAAGGTAGAGAATGTAGTGTGACTGTAGGCACCAATGCCAAATAGGCAGATATGCTCAGAAACAGTGAGTTTGCAAAGGTTCTTCTTTGCATGTTTAGGCATAATGGGCAGAAGCTTGTTAGAGGGATTAGGTGTGAGGATGACTTGAAAATGTGAAAATGCAGGCAGAGCCAGAAGACTTTGGAGAAGATGAAATTAACCACCGGGACTCATACTATACACCGGTAGTCTTCATTAATTTTCTTATTTTTTTTTCCAGCACAGTGATTTTTCTGCTCTCATTTTAAGTTGTGTTAGAATATCCTAGGTCTTCTATTTAAGGTACATTGACCACTTCTACTATTTTCCACAAAAAGTTTTATCTATTCTAATACTCTGCTAGGTCCTAAAGATATTTGAATGTATATTAAGGAGTCACCAGAGCATTTTAGGTGGATTTGACAGGTATTTTAGAATTCCTACTCTGGCACCAATGGCTATTACAACTGCTAAGGGGAGACATGGGAGGAAGGCAGGTGGGGTTGATTCTGCAGCAGTGATAAGAGATGAGACATGGTAAATTTCTCAGTGAAGACACAGGAGACTGGCTGCAAGCTACAAACTAAGAAAATATTCAACGAATATACAAAATGGCTACCATAGGAAAATCTGTTGAGCATCAACCTTTTTAGAAATGAATTGGATTTCCACATCTGGGAAGAGGACCAAATTGAGGGAAAAAAATATATAGTATATTGAATTCAAGACTGAATTTTAGATTCAGAGATTAACAGGTTGGTAAGGTGGTTCACAAGTGGTAGAAAACAATGGATAAATAGGACAATTGGCTAATCAGAACTATGAAATAAAGTATGTAGTCATGTGAACACAGAAATTATATTACCAAAGATGTTTTCAGAAAGAAGAGGGAGTTAATGGCAGAGAGCACGAGAGTTATAGGTAAAAGAACATGTTATGAGATACAAAATCAACATTGTGAAAAGGACTGGCAGGACTAGGTTGTGAAAACCAGAGGTCAAGTGTCTAGTGGCTTGCCTAGTGTAGAAAGTAGTAGTAGTAGGGCTTGCTGTTTCTTACTCAGGTCTACTAGTCTTCTGTGCAGGAGGTCTTTTATTTCTAGATTGTAATGTTCTTGTTACAGATCTTCCAGCAGAACACTATGTAAAGAGGGTCAGAACTTACTCTTAAGCATCACTGTTTCCCTTAAACAGCCATTTCTAGAGTGAATTATAGCAGGGAATTTCCTCTTCAAAAGATTGTCTATTCTTTGACAAGTGAACCTAACTTTGTATAAGGGCACAAATATTTCTGTTGTCGTCAATTTCCAAGGGATGAAGGGCCCCCACTATGTATTTCATGTTAGAAAGATTATCATGGTTATATTTATTAGCATAGAACTAAGAAAAGTGAGATATTACTGGATTTGATTATGGAGGTGAAAAGTCTAAGGGCAGATAATTGTGAGTATATTAAACTGCAAAATTGTCTACACACTTGTCAAACTATCCATAGATTTTAGCAAGTCTTCATTTCAGACTTAGGAGATAAAAACCCACATGTATGTTTTTGGAGTGGGAGGAATAGAAGTTTTCCATATGGTTCCTAACTACCTTTAGAAAAGCAAGAAAAGAGCAAATGGCCCTAACAACTACTATAATTTTGAAGAAGCACTTTAAGGGCTGCAGGTATAGCTCAGTGGTACATCACTCTCCTAGAATGCACAAGATCCTGGGTTCAACACAAGACAACGAAAAGAAAAATAAATAATAAAGATGTGCTTGATATGAAGTGAAATGCAACATGTTATCAGAGCAGATGACAAATCCAAAGGAAAAATGTTTAATAGGAAAGCAATTAGGAAAAAGGGATATAAGGAAGAGACAAGATGGCGGACTGGTAGGTAGCAGGAGAGAGATCCTCTCTGAGAGAGACAGCTCAAATGCCAGAATAAAACACCCTGGAGAGACCCAAACAGAGAGAGATAGACTCTCACAACCCGGGAAGAAACTAAAGCGCAAAAACCCGCTAGAATAAGAGGTCCTGGGGCTACTATTAGTGAAGATAACATCAGCGAGCATGGCACCCGCCTCGAGACGCCTGAATTCTGCCTGACCTGAACAAGCGATCCGCACCGAAGCGACTGGCTTGAGCCACTGGAGCGCGGAGCTGAACAGCCCTGCGTGCAGCTTGCCAGGACCGGCTCTACACACGAACCACCCAGAGGTACGGTGAATTCCCACTGCAGCCGCACTGAAGTTGGAGGTCGGGCAGTCCAGCAGGTCTCGGGGACGCGGTGAGTGATGGGAATAAGACCCTACCACGGGAAAAGGGAAACCGACTAGACGACATGTTGGATTTGGGCAGGACAGCCCTAACTCCATAAGGAAGTGGTTTCAGCTGGTTACTCCCCTCGCCGAGCTGATTGGTGGACTCTGCTTGGACTACGCCACGCCCCTGGCGGGGACCCAGTTACTTCCCAGAGATCAGTGCGCACAGACGCAGTGAAGGCCAGCAAAGGTTGACTGGCCCAGAAGGGAGGAGCTAGCGCACACTGACCCTGGGTGAACTCTAATCTCTGATAACCCTTTGAAGGGGGCTAAAGCTCCTAGCCTGCACCCTCTAGAGGAGCCTTAAACAACAAGAAAAGGGTCTGGGAATTACACTGTACACTTCTATGGAAGGAACCAAAAACATGACAAAAGGGAGAAATAAGAAAACACTCCCAGCTCCCAACCCTGAGAACATTGATCCAGGAGAGGTAAATACAAAAGAGATTGAGGGCAGCAAAAATGCAACATCAAACACAGCGTTAGCGGACATAAAGAGATATCCTCAGGACCTCGTAAGTGGGACGAAAACTGAAATATTAATTCAAATTAAACAAAGAGATAAGTAGATTAATAAAAGAAGGGCTGGGTACCTCTCAAGAAGACACAGACAGAAAAATAGAGTAACACAAATGGAGAGAAAAATTTAATGAAGAATTCAGAAAAAACCTAGAATTTATGAAGCAGATTCAAAGGGATTATCAGGAAACTAAAGACTCAATAGAAAGCTGGCAAAACTACTTGAAAGAAACCAAAGATAGACTATTAAAAATTGAACACAGGCTTGCAATGTGGGGTCATGAAAGGGAAGATCTCTTAAAAATAACAAGGGAGCAGGCAGTAAAGATACAAAGACTGGAAGATGACAAGAGGATCTATAACTTAAGAATAAAGTATATGAATGAAGAAGCAGGAATCAATCCAGAGGAATTATAAAGGCTATTCACAGCAATTATTGAAGAAAATTTCCCAAGCATAGAAAAAAGAAATGATATGCAGAAGTATGAAGCATACAGAACTCCAGCCACCTACAACCCAAACAGAGCTACACCCAGACACATAATAATCAAGATCCCAGAAATTCAATATAAGAACAGAATATTAAAAGCCATCAGAGAAA